>NQII01005187.1:144535-164054 GCA_002778355.1 Clitarchus hookeri | reverse complement strand
TCATGTCAACAACTCTGGACCCGCCACTGAATTGTGGGTAT
Source organism: Clitarchus hookeri (assembly GCA_002778355.1). NCBI lineage: Eukaryota > Metazoa > Arthropoda > Insecta > Phasmatodea > Phasmatidae > Clitarchus > Clitarchus hookeri. The sequence goes on along the minus strand of NQII01005187.1, from coordinate 164,013 downwards.
AGTCTATTCGCGGTTTCTTCACACTTTTTGAATCATATCTTTAAAAAAAATTTGGTTAAATTAAACATTAATTTATATATATTTTATTTATAAATAATAATATTTCATTTATGAATAAAACGAAACAATCAGGGATAAAATAGGTGTGTTCGTAATTCCTAGTAAGAAATAGTTCATATGCAAAATATTATTAGACTGAGTACGCACGAACATGGCGCGTTATCCCTCTGGTGTAATATTTTAGATTTAGTTATGCTTTGTTTGTATGAGGCGGAGGAATATCCGGGAAGTAGAACTTAAGCAAGGCTTCAGAAAAATGAGAGGTAACCGTGAATGGACAATACAGAAGAGATCAAGGGCAAGTTAATGAGGGTATGTGGCAGTGAATTCGAACACTTCCCTAACAAACGTACGGAACAGGATACAGAGTAAACAAAAAGCTTCAAAACACACTTTTCCAAACAGAACATAGTTTAATCAACAATTTAAAAACAAAGTAACATATTATTGATTTTAATTTAGCTAAGGACATTAGTAGAGCAAGTTTAAAATCATTTGGAAACATACATACAAAACTGAATATGTAAATCTTTACTTTTAAAGTGTGCAACAAATTTGCGAAATTTCTAGTGTAAGATTAATAAACATAGAAAAAATATAGTAGATGTTGCAGTAACTCTTATTTTCTTAAATATCACTGTCAGAAAAGCACTACCTAATATTATTGGGTATTTGAAAAATATATAAAATACAATTTAACATGTCATTAATTGCTAAACTATCTAGGGCTGCAGAATGTCAACTTCCAACGAACTGACAGACATTATTATCCTGCCGCTTTCACAGGGTAGATTTCTTACGCCCTTAAATATAATATTAGTGTTTCTGATTTATAGTGGTGGTAATTAATAAATCAACCAAATGACATATTAATATTAACACCATCTCTTCTCTCGAAGCTACTCTGAGAAAGTAGTACGGACACAGTAGTTATTTTTCTAAACCAATCAAACTTTTGATATAAGAAGCAACATGATTTAATAGTAATGAATATTTAAAGCTTCGAAGTGGGTGACATAACCTCAAAGTGTAATGGACGCCAGCTTCGCTTGGTGCGCGGCGCCCTAGTATTGCAGGCGCCGCCCGCCAGCTTGTGTGGCAATTTTTTCGAAAAGCGTTTTTAATGCAAGAGCATTTTAAGCAACATTTCACGTAAGAAGATCAATTTTGACATTGGTAATCAAATTTGACTTTATCGGAAGTTGGTTGGTACTACTGGTAATATGCATGTACTTGGATATGCTCATATCCCCCCCCNAAGACAGACGATGATGATGATAAAACTTCCGTTTTTAGAACACGTACAATCTTTGTATTTGACGCTGTTATAGGTAACTTTATATTATAAAAAATTATGATTTAACTAATATATTTGTTATAAATGTATTCTGCTATGAATTTGTGATGTAATAATGTTAATTTAAGCTCGTGATTTATTTATTTTAAGTTTAATGTTTTAATTTTTGGTAATATTTTGTTATGTAAGTTCACCGCAATGATATTACTATAATTCACTTTGCTCCGTGTCATTAGAGAAGACCCATCACATAGTGCTTCAAAGGCAATAAATACCGTATTTCTAGGTGTTACATGCGTAGACGGATTTTCCTCCGTTTTATACTTGAACAAATGGGACAATCGCAATTGTAAGAAAATGAATATGAGTGTGTAAAATTTTCAGATCTGTATCCTGTTATAACCTGCGTAAAGAATAAATTCTATTCTTCGCAATAAGGTAGAAGGAATTTAACGAAATATGACATGTTATTCAATAACCTTTGGTAAGACTGGATTTACCAAAATGTTGTATTAAGAGATAATTTGTTTAAATTTGAAAACAGAGTTGAAAATTTAACTTTGATGATATCTTTTTTTCTTTTTTTAGAAAAGCGTGTTTGCATAAACTTAATGCACAATTGTATTTTTACTGCTCTCGCGTGTAAACATCATTAGACGACGTGCTAGTAGTTAGTTACAAAATAAAGTTAATACTTAATATTTTAAAACGGGTAAGTATATATAGCAATTTTTCATATGCCAAACTCTTTCAAAACGAATCTCGTTTCTTCCCAACATGGGTAGAATAAACTTTACAATATGTAAAAACACAGATGATTGCAGATTTCACGTGACTTAACACACTATGCGAAATGTAAGTTGTGGAAAAGGGGAAGGGGGAGAAGGGTATGGATCCCACCAACTTTTTAACGGTGTTTATCACTGCTGCAGAAAATGTAGATTGCGATGACCTGCAAAAATTGTTTCATCAGTCAATAGAGAACGTTTTTATCCACAACGTGCTATTAACAGGAAGTAGTCAAACTGCACTGAAAAAAAAAAAAGTATTTTTAGTGAGAAAAAATTTTTGTTGGTAGCCACAAAATTCTATGGACAACATAGACCTGTATGGCACCAGCATTGCTTTTTTTATCATTGAAGTATTTAGTGGCAACCACAATAATTATTTTTCGGCCATCAATAAATTCAGTGTGTTGGTAGGTACAGGATTTTCTCGATTACTTCAGCACTTTTGAAATAAACCTATTAAAAATCACTACCTGTACCTGCATACATATTAACGGGCACACTGTCTGATATGCACCCAGTATAGTTAATACCGACAAAAAAGAAAGTAGTTCCATGTCTTAAGGTCTGATTAAACGAGTTAGGAAAACATTTGCGAGTAGTGAAATTACTTATTTTGCTTCATGTTTTTTTACCCTAACGGACATCAGCGGAAGTAAATGCAAATTTGTAATATATTTAATTTCCTAATCATTCCACGTATGATCGACGCATGAATAAAGTGTACATATGGCGGAAAACTATATAACGCGCATGCAAGTAGATCCTAAGCAGTGCTTTTTAAAGTCCTCAGTTTACCGTGAACAGCCTTTTCTAGTCGCAGAAAAAATGTCACGATGCTGACACTAATGCCGATAGCGGGACTCATAAAATTGCTCCGTGGGTTGCGTTTCTGGCTTTGGTAGGCAGGATATCCGGACCAGTATGTCAGCGAGCACTAAATGGCTTCATTGCTTGTCAATAAACGTGTTATTGTGCACCGCACGCTGTTTTTAACAGCAACGTAATTTCGCTTTGGAAAGCATCAACAAAATGGTTCTTGTATCCACTAACGAGTGTTTCCTGTAGAACCCAACTGAAGGATGTTTACCCCGTAGGTAAAATTAAAACTCTGACGTCTCCTCGATGTCTTTATTCACGCATTTCCGTTCTGGGCTCGTTTGCTCTATCACTAGCTGTTGATCGCTGGCTCAAAAGTTCTTGAGGGTGAGTCGGATGTCCAGCGACAACAGCGACGCAGACGTAACGTCTTTGAAGTCCAGACTGGGACGGGGGTGAGTTGTACAGGGACACGAGCGACAGTGCTCTGGGGCTTCACGTGATCGCCACAGATCATGATATAGAAGATAGAGTCGATAGGAACGAGAAGATAAAAAATGGATAAGATGAAGATGACAATAATAGCAATATCGTGTGTAAGACTGGGCGAAGGACAGCGCTAAGAGTTAACATGTTGAACGCGGAGCAGAAAACGAAAATTGTGTGACAAATAACGGAGGTAGTGATAGCTGAAAAATAAGGACTCTCTCTCTCTTTCTTGTTACAATTTCAGCACGATGTGGGTTAGTTGAACGGGCAATGATTTAGTAATACTGACTTTTTTGAAAACATATTTAAAGAAAAAAATTTTTGATTTTATTCTAGTAACCAATAAGTCACACGACGAAAAAAGCACCCTTCAAAAGACGGCACATAACAGAAAACTCTTAACCATAAGGTAAGTGACTAAGCATGACGAATTGAAGAACACTATATTGTTAATGTCGCAAGTGCTCAATAATATGGCCACACTCTAGAAAACATCGGGCCATTAACAAACGTTCATCGTTTTACCTAACGAGTTCTGTGCGGGTTAGTAAATACATTGTCAATGAGTCTAGCTATCCGTCCCACTCTACACTTCTGGAAATTGGCACACGAGTCTAACACATATCAGGGGGGAATACATGTGAGGGGGAAGCGGGAACACACCCCCCCCCCCAACCCAAGAGTTCAACTTTGCTCCAGAAATTTTATATACATTTTGTATTTTAATTTTAAACAGTAGGGGCGTGTACACAAGGGGAGGGGGGGCAGATGAAGGGACTGCAGCCCTTCCAAAAAAGCCAAAATAATAATAAACAAATGTTGGAAAAGTAACTGAAAATTATGCATCGTAAATTTAAATAAACAATTGCAATTAAGTTTTCGTTGATCATGCACTTGAAATTATAATATAATTTACATCGGGGAAAGTGTTTTTCTTATTGTCCACGTGCTCACTTCATAAACCGAGGTTCAGCCCGTCCTAAAATAAAATCTTTTGTACGCAACATCTGAACAGCAAAAATAGGTGAAAGTAATTCGCATTAAATTATGCATTTGAATCAATATAGTAGCAGAAACTTTGTGTTTTTTTTACGTGGTGATGAGTAAAACTTGAAAATGCCAAGTCCCCCCTCGCCTCTCCAACAAGACTGATACCGAGTTCCGTGCCTGACCAATATCGGACCGTCGTCGGAGGCCTGAGCCACTGAAGAGTTCAGGCACACACGCGCGTCCGAGGCGCTCAGTCTCATGACAAAATCTCGGAATGAACCCATGTCGGCGGCGGCCGCGTTGTTGTAACGGCTAGAGTGATCGCCTTCCGCCACGCCGAACCGGGCTCGTTTCCCGGTGGAGGTCGCACCCGGATTTTCGCATGTGGGAATCGTGTCGGACGATGTTGCCTGGTCGGCGGGTTTTCTCCGGCCTCGCATTCCAGCGCTGCTCCATTTCCATCTCGTTTCCCCCTCATCGGCTCCCAAGACCTCGTTGTTAAGAGCCACCCAATTCTCCCCACTCCACCCATGTCGGTCAGCTCGTGGTAATACTTAAGTTTCCTTGGCACTAGCAGATTATTCCGACGGAAATGCCCCCTTCCATCTCACCACAGCCACCACCGGACAAGCCTGTCCAGCTCACATCCATAAGCACGAGGTCCTGTAACGTTAACTGTAAAACTTTTCCGGTAAACTTCCTGAACCGAAATGGAAGTTTTAAACCTACACATATGTAAAGGAAAGTTTACCATAGGGCCTACATCAGTTTGCGTGTATAGAAGTGATGTACTCCATAGTTGGAAACCTCACTATGCACTTAACACTTACGTGAACACGTGTATGAAAGTACGCATGTAGCAAATTTACGGGGGGGGNCCGGTCCAAGATAACTCGGGTCTTATGACAAGGTTGGAGAAAATGTTTCTTGTTGTGGGTCAAATTCAGATTTCAAGTTTGTGCTGCGGGCCACACCATTAATTTATGTTTTTGAGTTAATTATCATGTACGAGATAGTTTACGTCTTATGCCGTCTTATGCCTACACTGGGAAGAGTGATTTCCGAGTCCAAGTTGTATATAAAATTTTATTTGCCATAAATTTCAAAAAATATTCTGACACACGGCATTACCACATCTGAAGATATACTCCATAACACTAATGTAATTAATTAACTGAAGACACATTACTTCATAACGTACTTGATGGGTCTATGAAAACCAATTATCGTTAGAAATAGTAATATTTAAATGATAAAAAAAACTCACAATCTTTACTCTTGGAAGTTTTTGCACAGTAAAATGTGTGTGATCAGTATACGTTTCGCGGTCCCTCGCGGGCTATTTCCAATGTTATTTCGAAAAGTTTCGCCGCGCCACTGAGGCGGAGTTCGCTGGCCATGAACGACACGCTAGATTTCTTATGAACCCTGAATGGCTTGGGGGCTCAGCAGTCTGAAGTTCCCGCCACCAGGCCAGTACCACAAAGTTCATAAATACCCACACACGTAACGGCCATAGACTAAGGACAGCACACAAAGAGCGCTTACTGCGAATCGCGTGTCTTGCACGGTCATCCACGATCTGACGGTGTTCGATATTCCGTGCTCCGAACACGTTGTAGCCTAAGTGCAGCTCCGTGCTTTTGAGAATGCAGTCTTTTGCGATTTATGAAATAATGGCTTCACGGTGGAACGGTGTTAGAGTAATTAAATGTGTTTATTATTACGGAAGTTAACCCGTCCTCTGAGACGCAGAAGGATATTACGTTTCCAGTACCTTAAATTTATTTTTAAAAGCTTATTTCCCATTGCGAATGCTGATACATTTTCTTACCCGCAGTCTACGTTTCTTCTTGATGTAACTCGTCACCTCACAATCGGGCAAATACAACAGCAGTTAGGCCCTACTGCAGTCTCATTTACTAATACCAACGAAGAAGGTACAAACATTGACACCACAAACTACAGCAACTGACTGAAACACGAGCATAGGAGACGAGCATCTATCGGATCGGCATCGAGCATGGACATTTCCAGCGTTGCTTCGTGCATGCTCGTAGTCCTTTTGGTTGCGTTCTAGTTTGCACTTTTTCTTGCATTGTGTAAACGCCGACTTAAGTGCGTGGCAGTTTCCTGTGAGAATGTTCTTGAAGGTATTCAAATCACCGCCCTTGTTACAAATTGAAGTGTTTACTGCAAAAAATATTGTACATTCCACATTACACACATTTCAATTTGCAAAACAAATTTTGATTGGGCTTAATAAAATGTATTTATTATAAACGCAGTGATAATTTAATTAGACCATCGCATGCTATGGTATTTAAGAAAGAAGTGTTGCGAGTAATTCTACAAATTTTAATTCTTATCAGTTAACTTGATATGTGTGCCGTCTCCAAATCTTCAGCGTGAAGATAACAGGCGTTCATCCCAATCGTAAGCTGAGAATTAGAATTTTAAAAGTCATTTGTTCTGTTGTTTGAGTCACCACTAGAAAGGTAGATTCCTATATTTTTTATTCCATGCTCAATATGTCTTTGTTGTCACTTGCGTATCAGTTAAGGTTTTAAATTTTACCGCAAGCAGTGAAAATTCATTTCATATCCAATGCTAGTTGAGGCCAGTGCAAGATAAGTCCTGAGGTTTTGGTGGGTACCTGCATCAAAGAACGTTTGATAGAAAAAAAACCGTACATTACTTTATACCAGTGCCAATCAATGCCACAGTCGAAGGTAATATATATGACGTCGTTTCCAGGGACTAAAAAAACAAAATATATAGTTTTTGCGAAACCACATATAAAAATCTTAATGTGCACTGTCCTTAAAAAAAAGATCAAAAAATTAATTATACTGAGTTAATTAATTTTAAGATTTGCGTATAACAGTTGACACGCCCTCTACCACCTGTGGGCTGGAGACTTGGGAAACGCACCCGAAAACCCCCCCATCAGCATAAGGCAGAAAGGGGATGGATAATATTATGTTGGTCTGCATCAAAGGTGCCCTGAAATGTTTTCTCAAACCTTTCAAACTGTATTATTTGCGTGGTTGCGATTCGAAACATTTTATATGAAATTTAATATATTGCTAATTACAAAACGTGAAATATTTTGCTGGAATATTTTTATATAACTACTTTTATACCAAATGCTTAATACAATATTTCATAATATTTTACGAAAAGCGTCATTTAAATATATGGATAAAATATTTAGCTAAAAAGCTATCAAGATTGATACCAAAAATATTTATAAAGATATCTACGATCTCACAACAATAAATTTATTTGGTATATTTTCAAAGTATCGTCCCCAAAATTTACATGCTTAAGTTATTTTTCCTGTTTTGACAAAACTTTAATTAAAAAAAAAAAACATTTAAAAAACGTTCTGGCCAAAGTCTAAGGCTTAAAAATTTTCTACCTTTCTTCCACATTTACAACTATTAAAAAAAAATGAAAATACTTATCTTTATGATGAACACCTCTAGAGTCTGCGAACCAAGCATACAAGCTCCGAGAACGCGTGCCTATTTATTTAAAAACTCTTTCCTCACCCCTCGCCATTATTTCACATTTAATAGATTTGGCAACGGGTTTTCAGCATTTAATTAGGTACATTTTATTTTAACCAACAGGAAAAAATGTGTTTTGAAATAGAGGGCTCTCAGAACTACACGGCGACAGCCTTTTATTTTAGTCGTGAGCATTTTCTCTCTTCAACCTGCAACTGTTAGCAACACCGCTGATGTCACCAAGGCATATCCAATAGCAGTGAGGCACGTCAGTCTATCGTCTGGCCGGGCTGGAAGCTCGGACACTCCCGGTAGTTGGATTCCTGACGCTGAGGCGGCCGCTATGCTGGTCGACTCGCTGCTGCATCGAAGGCCCACTTGACGTCGGGCGCCGAATCAGCTGCCGTATTTCTCACCGTAGACAAGACAGCATACATCGCGGTTTTCCTGAGCTGTTCAAAACTATTAGTTAAATGTAGGAATAACGTTCACAGCTGAATTTAATAGTGGGCAGGTGGGAGAACGTAAGGCGACGTACTTTTTTTTAAATGAGGAATTGGAGCTCTTGAACACGAGACAAAAAACTATCGTGTCAAAGTATTTTTCTAAAATTTAATTAAAATATCTAAAAATTATTTGACGATAAACAATTTAAAAAATTCAATTTTTTTTCTTTTGTGGGGTTTAACAGATATTTTGAGCAAGCTCTAAGAATAATGACTTTCTTTTTAGTAAGTTTCCGTTTACTGCAAATATGTTAATTTTATTGTGCGCGTCGTGCAGAAACAGTAAAATTATGAGGTTCTTATGCAAACAACCGAAAACGTGTACTATAGTTTCGATTAAATGTTCTCGAAATAAAACCATATCTAAGCTAAACAGTGTTTGGCCCCTGACGTAAGATACTGAACCCGTTTGCTACCCAACGCCTTTAAGAGGGCTGCCTACCAAGACGTCTTCACTGTGTCGGAGAGCTAGAAGCGAGCCCGGAACGCATAACATGCCTCGTCATTGGGCCGTACGCAGAGAAGAATCCAGCGGCTACTGCCGCTAGACACGATGGGAAATCGCATCAAGTGTCAGTCCGCCTTATGTTTTTAAGTTTAGAATTCTAGTCGCCTATTGACCTCCCTTAATTAGCATCTAGTGGAGATTCCTCCTTCATGACGATAGATTTAAAGAGTCTTATTTCGTATATGGGTGAAAATTCATTCATTCGTGCCATGAGAATATATTAACGGAACAGAAATGCTAAGGATACGACTAATTTTTAACTTTTCAGACAGTTGCATTTCCCGGAATTTGTAATTCGTATGCAGCATTACTAGTAACGTTGAAGTCACCAGATTTCGCTAAAAGTAATACATTTCATTTAATAATATAGATTTATAATTGTTCTCATATAAAAGTGTAAAATATTTAGATGTATACTTATAAATTCACAAAATATAGCAAGCCTAACGAAATTTCCAAAATAAATATATAATTGTGTTATTATATAACGATACATCTGTTAAACAGGGATAATAATTTAATTACGAAGTATATTCGACAAATCGTTCCTCCGATCAAATTTTTAGCATTTGTAGTCCAGTAAAGGAATAAAAATCTGTGAAGTATCGATCAAATATTATTTATTACATTACGTCATAAGTCCCACATAAGTATATAATTTAATAACGTTTTGTTAACAATGTCCTATAAATGGTATTTCATTTTTTTTTAATTGCCAGTATTTTAACTTCTGCGTGGGATTTCTTTTGACCCAAGGAAATAAATTACATTTTAAAACAGTACACGTATAATATGCTAATTTCGAGGAGCAGACCTCTCCTGTTTATTTCACACGAGAAGAAGCGAACGCCATAGTTTCAGCCGTTTCCTATTAGCTGAGATCGACTGACGTCATCAAGTTCGGCCAAGCTCGCGTATCTTCGTATGTAGGAACCATTCAAACTGAACTTCGTGAAACCGCACGAGGCTCAAACCAAAACGGACTGAGCATACGAAAACTATCGACGCTTGGAATCTCCGCTACAGGGAGTGACAGTGGTGTTTCACTTCCTAGGCGAGTCTATGCATACTGCCCATAGTCTCTACGTGCGAGGCGCTAAACTGGCGTGTAGTCTTTCCGTGGGCAACTACACTTTAACATACTTTCAGCGGAGATCCCGTCATTTTATGGAGTAATAATAAATATAAAGGTGGGATACATGTACCTAAACTACATTAAATATCCTGTACCGGGGTTTTCGTATCTAAAATTGATCGCAAAAACATCCGGTTTTATCCATTTGCCGTTTCAAAAAATACACACTGTAGACGGATAACGACAAGGGAAAATAGGTCTGCGGAGGTGAAGTGATTACTCAAAATTCTCTTCTTAAGCAGAAATAACTCAACACGTTAAACACTTTTTTAATAAAATGCTTTTTTGACCGAAGCTTTGCTTACTTTTTGGCGGTGTGGATATACTACAGCGTTAAAACTAGAGACGGGTAGTGAAATCACTGCCTGTAAAAATTTTACATGTATTTATAAATAACAACCACAACCTAAGAAAGAACTTCTTAAGTAGCAGTGATTGTGAAATAGCACTGCAGAGTAGATTTAACTCCTACCTATATTAACTACTGAGCAAGATATTGCTATCCTTAAGAACAATAAAATTCTCTACATATATTATCGTACATCAAACTAGTTTTATGGCAATTCGGAATACAGTATAATTATTATAGCAATAAAATTCATTTACGCTGGCACATTATTTTTATTGGCATGAACTAAGCGGCCGCCCTGAAAGTAAATAGGAATCATGCCATGGCAGGCTGTTGAAAGATTGGAGCAGGTGTATTTCACACGCATGGAATAGTAGCGTTCACAGTCACGCGTTGCTATAGGTGTTTCACGGTAAAATGAGCACTTTCTGTTGCCCTGCTTAAGATCTGCTTGTATGCATCTTGTGTATTCTTCCACCGCATGTAAAATTAACATTGCCATGGGCCTTAACACTTTATTCATGCGTCGGTCAAGTGAAACTACAATCCTTTTTTATAATTAAATATTTTACAGATTTGCTAATTCTTAACATTATAAGCATTAAAAAAAAACCGAAAGTAAAAAAAATAATTTCGGTATTTACAAATGTTAACGTAACATTTTCCATTCAACGTTAAGGCATAGAACTAATTTCCCTTAGTTACCAACTTTACTGGGTGCATAGCCAGTCAGCGTGCCCGTTAAAATATGCGCATGAAAAGGCAGTGACATTTTTTAAAGGTTGATTTCAAAAGTGTTCACTTTATCGTGAACAGCCTCTTTAGTTTATTTACGATTTCCTCAAACTTTTTGAATAAAATCGATGAAAAAATTACACCATGTACGACGTGCTTGATTGTTTCCTAAATATATATTGTATCACAATCTTTTTTTGTTAACATGTAAAAACCTTATTTCTGGTTAAATTAAACTCATTATTATATTTTATCTATAAATTATAATATTTGATTCACGATTAATATGAATTAAAAGGGGATAATATATGTGTGTTGGCAATGCCTAATAAAAATAGTCCCTATGCAAAATATTATTAAAGTGAGTGCGCGCGAATGCGGTGAGTTGTCCTTTGGGGTAACTTCCTGGCATTGGGTTGTACGAGGCGGAGGAATTATCCTTTAAGTAGAACTTAAAGCAGGGCTTCAGAAAAGTTTGAAGTAGTAGATAATGGACTATACCAGTAAGTCACAGTAGTTCCCTATCTCTAGTCTTAGCCATGTCTGCGACTCAGTGCCAGAGCAGGCAAGGTGTTTACACGGACTCGGAGGGGAAAAGGTTGCGTTGGAACGCCCTGTAGCGCCGGCGCATGCGCTCTCGGCTCCCCCTAATTAAAACGCCGCCTTCAGCCAAAGAGCGCGGGTGGGGTGTGTGCGGCGAGGGGGGTCGGGAGAGGGGGTGGTGGCGCGCTGCTTTGACCCGTCGCCATGACGACCACTCCAGTCGCTAGTTGAAGGAGAGATTGTGTTGTGCGGGGGTAGCGGCGGCAGTCCTCTTCGCCTCCCTTATCAATCCCTTCTCTCTACGAGTCTTGAAGACGTTTTCCCCCAGCTACTAGAAAGGAAAGAGAGAGAGAGTAAAAAAAAAAAAAAAAAAAGGGNAAAAAAAAAAAAAAAATGGGCGGGGGTTGGAAAGATTCAATGGGGAGACGTACTTTTCACGACGTGCAGGCTCCCCTTCTCGCACCCGTTCTCGTTTACACATGTCGCATCGTGGCACGGAACCTGCTATGCTCAGCAGACAGCTCACCCCTCGTCCCTCCCTTACTACCCTGCAGTTGCTTAGAATTACACCGTGCTGGCGGGTTTCCATTCTCGCCTGCTGTGAAAACGCTGCTGACTCCTCTGGTTCCTGACTGAGACTGATGTAAAACGCAAATGGCGTTAACGAATACGTCCAGGCAACAAAAAAACAGTCTGTGTTTTTAAAACTTTTTTTTTTAAATTCAGTGTAAAATATTTTAACTCCAACCTAAACGAATAGCTGCTGTATTTCTTTACGTATGTTGAAAGAAAAAAAAAACCGTTCGTGTGGTTGATCATCAACTTCATCGAGTTAAACAGCTTATGTTAATTACATGTTTTATTTTAATTTCGTAAGATTCTTTAAGAACATATACATATATGTTCTATGTTAAGGTTTTATTTATTGTATTGAATTTGCTATTTATTGGTTTTAGGCTAGTGAATCTAATTCTTACTGTTTTATTATTAACATTCATACTATGCTTTCAATTTTCACATGGCAGTAACAGTCTAAGCTTCTTAATATTAAATTTTACTGAAGATAGCTAACGTTCCTAAATTATTGAATTTTCAGTAGAAAAGAATGGCTTAGGCAATAAACCAATATTAGATTTATCACTGAAAAAACTCTTACACGTTCAGCATTACGCAGCATTCAAACCCGGGACTTTCAAATTGTAAGCTGCAGTTCCAACCAGTTAGACATAAAATATTTCACGTGGTGCTGACTAAATGTTTTTTTACGGCAAAATTGTGTACATTCGTAACGTAACATTTAGTATATCTACAGTATTTCTTTACCTACGGGGAGAATACTTGTGTGGCAAGTGAGAGATCGTTTGTGATGTTACGGTTCACCATACAACTCTCAATCACAATTTCCGCAGTTCCACACTTTCAGATGGTCGCTGCTGTCTTACAAGTTTCATATACATGGCCTCGAAAAGAAAACAGCTTTTGTTTTGCAATAAATTTTTTTTCGAAGACTGTTCGCAGATGTCGCTAACAAAAAAGAAAAATACGCCGAGATAACATGCCTAGGATTACTGTTCAATTAAAAAAACAATTAATAATGTTTGATTTCACACGTTCTTAAAAACATTTAAACATAGTTTTAGTCATAACAAAAACTGATATAATATTTTCTGAAGTGGTGAATGCAAATTTTTTGACAACCATTTTCCTAGCTTTTGCTTGAAAATTACAAAAGTGGTTTTTAATGTGAAGGTATATGTATTTCGCTACGCAAATGAGATATCATTAATCTGTTCATAATTTTTTCTTTTGGAGGACTACCAGTTCCACGTCCATCGAAACACGAAATGAAAATCACTGGAAATGTTCTCTAATGTTTTTAGTATGAATTTGGGAATGCTTAACCTAATGAATTCGTGTCCAGCACAGCTTTTTTCGAGAATTCCATTTAAACCTACAATGAAAAGACTACATTTGTTTCACGTTTTACATGGCAGTTTTGAAAACCCCGCTTGGTTTGTTCTTTCTTATCGCCATGCGACTTTCCATCACGAGTAAATATTAATGGTCTATATGAAGGACTTGATGATTATAGATCGGCTGTTTATGGTAAACTGAGTACTTCTGAAAGGCCTGCTTTAATCAACTTGTGTAGTCTTCCACCTTATGTAAAATTAACATTGGTATGGGCGCGATCACTTAATTCATGAGTCGGTCAAGTGCAGAATTTATTAGAAAAATAAAAAACACTTCAAAATTTGCTAATTCTTTCACTTAGACACATTAAAATAAACAGAAAGGTAAAGAAATCGTTTTAGTATTCACACATTTTTATCTAAAACTTTTAATTCAACGCTAAGGCATATAACTACTATCGCGTCGTTATTTGACACATGCTAGTTAAAATTAATCCCTTAAAAGTCACCGCCCCAGGGACGTTTTTCAAAGGTTGATTTCAAAATTGCTCAGTTAAGCGTTAACATCCTATAATATAAATGGTAAGAAATGTGGTTCTGTGGAGTTGCAACGAACCTAAATATTTCACTTTTACACTAAACATTTCTCTAAATATGAAAAAGAAAAAGAAACTAATTGTACAGACGCCCAAGTTAAACATTAAGGTGACCGCCTAGGTAGGCCGCCGAACGGTGTGCAAAGCTCCAGCAGAAAACGTTTTCTTAAAAAACCGTTCAACGTGTCTGAGTGATGTATGCTTACGGACAGCATTTAAGAAACATGATGTGTCTATACGTTTTTCAGTTCCTCTATTTCTCTCTAAAGCATGTTTTTGTGATACTGAGAATGGCTCAAACGGGTGTTTTCGCGGTCATTTTTAGGTATAAACATTCCGGTACAAAATATAAAAAAAGTAATAGGGACGTGCATGAAACCTTTATTATTATTACGTCATAAAACGGTAGGGTCTCTGCTGAAATTGTCGTAGAGGCGCGTTGTCGGCAAGACTGCACGACAGTTCACTGCTTTGCACGTAGAGGCGATGAGATAGTTGATGCGCAACCAGGCGGCCAGCCGACAGGCCTGCCAACCAGCACGATTCCTAGGTACGAAAATCCGGGAGCGTCCCCGCTGAGAATCGAGCCCGGTTTGCCTGGCTAGGAGGCGAGTGCTCTAACCATTGCGCCACCGCGGCTCAACGCCATTTTGTCCCTGCGTACTTATCTAATATGTGATACATCTCAGTTAAATTCAGGCGACGTAATGTTACGTTGGCAACACTCAAAGTGTTAAATTTAAAAAGTTAGTGTTTCATAAATAACCCATTCTTACCCAGTGTACACAGTTTTGTACATTACCCACGTGCAGGTAATTTTCGGTCTGTGTTGCGCGCTGCGAAACTCGGCGACCAATGATCTTACCCGTGGGTAAATGATTTGCAAACCGACCTACTAGTCCAAGTCATATTTGGTTCATGTACTGTAGCCGAACACATAGCCTACATATCATTGGCTGTGATAACGAAACAAGTGTTGTGTCAACTTTAGTACAGCACCCGTCATAAAAATATTTGTTTGCAACACCTCACGTCCGCGAATTATAGTGGATCTGAAAGGGATAAATGACACGGAACTAAATAGCGAGATTCTTGATATCTATTTCAATTTTTTTGGGGAATTATTTTGCTTGTTGCAAGTGTGCTGGCACACAGAGAAAAAAAAAATAGTAGAAAAAAAAAACCGTCTAGAGACTATTAAAACAGGGGCAGCCATCTGATGGGTTGTCGGTACCATACAAATATCAGTAACATATATAGTTATACCAACATAACTGTTTGTTGTATTCCTGCCCGTGTCTGTATTTGCTACTGTGCCCATGGTTGCCACAGCAGAGCACGGCGTTCCTGCTACTAAACAAATAGCACCTCAAACATAACAACTGCAACCATATTTGGATAGTTCACACAGCAACTCGGATTATGATAACGTAACAGAATATTTTCTTGCTACCATCTTCAAGCCCGATTATAGAACATCCTGTATATGTTTGAATTTTTATGTATTTTGTAGTAGGAACGCGGTGCTCTTCTGTAGCAACCGTGCGTACAGTAGCAAATACGATCACAGAGAGAAATACAACAAACAGTTATGTTGGTGTTACCATCTATGTTACCATTATTTGTATAATATCTACAACCTAGTTTATGCCTGCCCCTGTTTCAACAGGTTAAATGGTTCCTACGACCATTTTTTTTTCCTCGATGTACGTTATAAAAAAGAAAGTACATATGTATATCTTAGTCTTAATGCGATAGGGTCAGTTGGTCTATCCCAGGTCGAGCTAGAGCTTTACTTCCAAACAAGCACGTTTTTACTTCTTGGTAACCGTTCCTAGGAAGTACGTTTATGGCCAGATATGATTAAATATTTAACTTTGTTGCATGTGGGCGCTTTGTTGCGTGTGGCTTCTGCTACTGAGTTTTAATGGAAGCCTTTAAGTTTCTCATTTGTTTATATACTTAATTACATCTCTTTCTTTTTGCTTTTAACGAAAGATCACCTGGCTTACTAAAGGCTTGGATTTTGTTCTTAACTACATAATTATTTATAGAATCAGTCACTATAAATGGTGAAATAGGTACTATAATAATATAGAGTGATGTCATTTCATAAATTCGTTTTATAGCCGTGGGTGTATAATATATTTGAGTATGTTTTGAACTGCTCTGAATTATTAAACAGAGGTCGGAGAAGAATATTTGGTATGCAATAATACCAGTAAGATTGTGCGAATGCGCTTCAAACAATACACAATTCATATTTAACTGTACTTATAAACCTGTACTATAGCTGACCGCAAGAAGTTTTGGTTCCGACTGACTGTACAACTAATAGGCACAAACGATATTGTTCCAAGGTTTGATGTGCGTACATAACGTGTGTTCTCTTCGCGGTAGCGCCAACGTTAAAATTTGCTTCCAGTGGCGGTGAAGTTACAAGTTGAAGCTGAGAGCGCGGCTGGTATCGGGCGACGTAAAACCGCGCGACAGAGTCGTTGGTCGGGCTGCCAACCCTGCCCGGACTAGGCGGCGAGGACTGTCCGACCGCGGGGTTAACGAAGTTGGTGAAGCATGCACTTCTTGTGTGCGCGCGACGACGTTGGCCGATAGCGCGCGGCCCTGCTGGACCGCAGACA
Source organism: Clitarchus hookeri (assembly GCA_002778355.1). Taxonomy (NCBI): domain Eukaryota; kingdom Metazoa; phylum Arthropoda; class Insecta; order Phasmatodea; family Phasmatidae; genus Clitarchus; species Clitarchus hookeri. Next base: position 147,131 of record NQII01005187.1, on the reverse strand, counting down.
GTAAACATGGACATCGAATCGCTTGTCGTGGCGTCCCTCCCGAGGAAAGAGTCTCCCCCTGGGTCTGTTTTATTTCGCCACCACAACTCCTCCTCCTCCTTCCCTTGGCCTCGCTCACAGTCAACGTCCGAACGAGAAACTTCCCGAAATTATGGTGACCGCGGTTCCCGAAGTGTCCTCCTCCCGTTCCTCGGACGTCCCCTGATGAAAATCTCATGTTCATGTTTCAATGAATTTATGAGCGGTATCGCCGGATCGTGCGCGACCCTATTTAATAAAAGTCTTATAAGGTTGCGCACAATTTATTCCAGTTCTCCCCGAGGGGCGTCGGGGGACCACGGAAAAGTCGTAAAAAGCGAACAACCCCCCCTCCCCACTCTTTCAAGCCCTTCACGACCCCTACGCCCCGACCACAGGGAACAGACCTACTGAATTAGAGCCCCCATCTAATTAGATCGCTACTGACAGAGTGCTCGCGCTGAGACTCTTGTTTCTGCCGACCAACCCGCCTAATGTCGCTACATTCTTCTATCTCCCCTCCACCACGACCGCCGCGGTAACGAAGCACCTTAATGTTATTCCGAATCTTTCTTCCCCCCACACCCCGCCTGGACGGTCAGTGTTTTTAAAACTTTTCCCCCCTTTATGCCCGACCGATGTGTTCTCCGCGCCGAGGAGAGACCGAACTATATTTTATAACGTCCTCTCGTCCGCGACTCAGGTTTCGACCACAAATTGGTTCTCCCGGTGGACGATCGTCTGCGGAGATAACAAAGTTCGACTACCAAAAAATTCCTAGGGAAAAAAATACGTCGTGGAGTGCTGAAGGAATCCCGACGGTGTTTAACAGCCTCCGGTCGGAGCGATAGCGCGTCTGGTCGACGTGTCCGCGTCCCGTCGTGTACCGCGGGCGCAAGGCTTGAACATCGCGGTTTATGTTCCAGCTGCGAGTCCGCGCCGACCAGCGCGCAGGAGGGGGAAAATATAACATCTGATTCGAAACGAGCCTGTCCGACATCGGACGGGACAAATTTCTGCGTGGCGTCTCTTTTCGTTTTTCTCCCTTTCGTGCGTTCACACTACTAGAGAGTGTCTTCATTTCCACAAGTCTACCAGCCGCGTCGAAGCGCGGATTCTTTCTTGGCTGGTAAAGGCTTTTTAACGGTAAACTGAGCACTTTTGAAACTCCTGCCATCTAATTGTACGCACATTGAGTATTTTTCCACTGTAATGTTAAATTAACATTTGCAATGGGCCTTATCACTTTATTCATGCATCGGTCAAATAGAACTGTGGAATTATTTGACACATTTGCTGATTCTGACACCAATATACATTCAAAATACAGATAGCAAAATAGATAATTACAGTGTTCATAAACGTTTACCCAATAGTTTTAATTCAATGTTGTGACAAGGAACTACTTTCTCTTCGTCGTTACCAACTTTACTGGGCGTACACCTGTCAGTGTGCACGTTAAAATATAGGTATGCCAATAGAAGCAGTGACATTTTCGGGCTGGAGGGCGTGGAACCCGACGAGTAAAGGCTACTATGCATGAGGGCCCTTGTAGAACTCTAGACCATTGCGGACTGGTGGGACCTGGACTAAACTGACGTGGGAGTGAATAACATGTGATACGGAATTATAAATATTGGAACTGTCAAATACGAGCATGTAATTTGTAAAATAATTGAGTAGGTTTTGACACACTGTCTAGTGAGACTGGTTTTTAATTATTTAATTGCGTAATTTTCTTTGAGGCAATTGTAAATTGTATTGATTGAAGTCATTAATTGTAAACAGCAAGTTATATAAATTTATTGTGAGATGTTGAGTCGAGAGAATTTTGTAGTTATTATAAATCAAATTAGGAAATTTTAATCAACTGTTATTTAATTAAGACCTCCATCTCTTAACGATCTTGGTTTAGCACACTGACTTTTGAGAAGATTGTAACAATATGAAGGAAAACAGTTAGAAGATATGTATGTAGTAAGAAATAGTTATTACGCAGAATATTATTAAAGTGAGTGTGCACGAATGCGATGCGTTGTTCCTATGGTGTAATTTTCTACGCTTAGTTAAGCTTTGTTGGCATGAGGCGGACGGATATCTTGGAAGTAGAACTTTGGCAGGGCTTCAGAAAAGTTGGAAGTAACGGTGATTTGACTATATCAGGTATTACTAAAACATCAATTTTTTTCCTGTTTTATTCATATTAATTATAAATGAAGTATTGTAACTTATAGGTAAAATATAGGTAAAATTTAATTTCAACTAAAAAATATTGACGTATTTAGGAAACAACGGAACACGTGATACATATGGTAATTTTTCAAAGGTATGATTTTTAAAAAAATGTGGAGAAACTGCCAATGTACTATAGCGCCAGCAGGACGGCGTGTTAGCAGCGAAGTTGCAGCGGTAATCATTGTGTGCCCGTATAAAGAAGTCATAAAAGACGTCTCTCGGAGTGTTTCAAATGCGCGCCGGCCCTTAGCGCCTCGTCTGACAGCCTGCCTTGACTGACGTGAGAACCATCTGCACCTGGACTCGTTCCGGGCAGCCCACCCCCTTCACGCGCTCTTACCCT
>NQII01005187.1:115904-135357 GCA_002778355.1 Clitarchus hookeri | reverse complement strand
AGGGGTCGCTGCCCGCCGAGTCACCACGTCACCGCCCGCGGCGAAGCACCTCGTTATTCTTCGATCGATGTACGTGAATTTTGACGGTTCTAGAAAAAAAAGCGCCTGTTGTAGCTTCGTTGGTGGGTATTCTTCCACCCCAGCTATCCTCTCAGTGAAGGAGACATTTGTAAAGAACACAACCTTAAGGCTCCCACCTACCTAGCGTTTTTTTTTTTTCGCGTTTGAGGCTGAGAGGGGCGGGAGCGATAAGGGCGACACTGCCACGCGCATCAAGTGCGCCATCGCCGCTAAGCGCAAGGCTCTTAACAGGCGCACAGTGTTCTTGTCGCCCTACGTGTGGGACTTTCAGAGGTGACCGTACTATTTTATTGGTGGAAAGTCTGTAGGAAGGTTCAATGCAAGGCTCTTGCGTAGTTTTGTATCTGAAGCGTATATTTTGAAATACATCACTTTGAAAAAGCTGTTTTAATCATTTTGGAGTACTCTGAAATTGTGTTTCTAATGTACATGACGTCTTGAAAGCACTCAACAGCCCTCGTCTGATGTGTGTGTTATTTTCGTAGAGCAGTACATTGGACGCACGTTTAATTGTTTCGTAGAAAATCGAGTATTACAAACACTCTGCAACGCATTTCAAACGCCAGGAAGGCGGGAGCCTTAACCTTAAAAACTGTAGGCCAAACATGCATTAAAAATAGAAGTCTAAGATTAGCAAGAGTAAAGACTGTGATAAAGACTTTAATTCAAATGGTGATAGTTATTAAATATCGCGCTCAGTAAAAATAATAAGAGTTAATAGGACGCTCAGACTGGTAAATAACAGATATTTGACTGTTTGTAGCATTGAGAATAAATATAATTATTGAATTTAGTTCTTTTACGTTTATTAAGACCTCCATCCTTCACGAATTCAGATACGCATCTCAGGCATTCTTGTGACAGTATAATGCAATGACAAAAACTGTGGAAACGTATGTACAGGTTTTCAAAGTACAACGTGTCACTAAACAATAACGCGAATTTCACGGAGCCCTACTCACAGTTTATTAGACACGGTGGTTAGGACTGGGTCAATAACAGAGCACGCAGCCAATCTCAAGTTACCTTGTAAATAATAAAAATGGCTGCTCACTAAGACGACAGAAAATTAATGAACAGTTGAGGCTCTAGTTCAGAGTTTGGCATACATATAATTTAAGGCACGAAATTGTCGTGTCCCTGATCATTAGGCGTAGTAAAATGTCACGAGTTCAGCTAACCATATGCTCGAATTCACAGTCTAATGCGTACTCGAGGCTCAGGTGTTTATTGAGTGTCTGCTGCTAAAGTGGATAAGTGGCAATTGATACTCCACACAAGGGGCCGTGGTGTCTGAGCGGTTAGCCTGCTCGCCTCTGACTAAGGTGAACCTGGTTCCATCCCCAACAGGGTCACTCCCGGATTTTCGCAAGTGGGCATCGTGCCGGACGATTTCACTGTTTAGAAAGTTTTATCGGGGATCTCCCGTTTCTCTTGCCCTTGTATTCCAGCGCTGCTCCATTTTCATCTCATTTAACCCTCATCGGCTCTCAAGACCTCGTAGTTTAGAGCCGCTCAAATCTCTCAACTCAAATCAGCTTACTCCACACAAGGCAACAGGGGATCTGGTTTCTGCTGCTTCGTTGTTGAATGAGATTCGTCCAAGGCATGTCAAATAAACTGCTATCCAGTCGCAGAAATAATTGTAGCATAAATGTGTATGAATTCTTAGCTTGTTCTCAAAAATGTGTGAGAAATTGTAGCGTCCCTGCTAACAAACATTACACAATACCTACCCTTGTGAAAAAAATTAATTTTTGTTCATGCATCTTTTGCATTCAACCAAATAAATGTTAATTGGAACACAGTATTCCAAGCTTTCACTCTGGCATAGGTAAATGTCTGAAAATCACACGAATTATTTTGGAAGTAGGATAAACTCCACAGTCATCTAGACACTGCAGTGTGTTACGTTTGTTTGTTGTCAGCTGTCTTAGCCTCTCTTTATTTTGAGTTGTAGTGGACATGATTCATTGACTTTTATTTCGTTTTTGGATAGGACTACTTTGCAGGACGTGTCGAGAAAACTGCAGTCCTGTGACAGAAACAGTACATATAAACAAGTGTTTGAAGTCTATGTGGGACCATATGAATCCGCAAAAATTTTCAAGTATCTAAGTATATGTGTAAGAACAGGAAAATTTTGCGATATCGTTTTCTATTCGTGGTTTCTTCACACTTTTTGAACCTAAACTTTAAAAAATCACCCCACTTATGACATTTTTGGTCACTTTCCTAAATATATCACGTATCACAAGTGTTTTATACTTCTGATAACGTAAAAGTACCTAGTTTTTGATATACATTGTAATATATACTTCATTTATTATTTATATTAATGAAAACAGTGAGAAAGCCTGTGTCTTGATAATGCCTAAGAAGAAATAGGTCTTATGACAAAAGTCACATAGATGTAATTTTCTATACTTAATTAAGCTTTGTTTGCATTAGGCGGAGGAATATCCTGGAAGTGTAACTTTAGCAGGGCTTTAAAAAAGTTGAAAGTAATCATGAATGAACTATAGACTATAAACATGTGTACATATCAATTACGTTTGCAGTTGGATCGCGATGTATTAGCCATGGCCTTGGACCCTGGAGAAGTCTTTGCCAATAAGAGAACTGCTATAAAGACCTACTCTCTTACTAACTGGCGTGAGATAGACCCGGCTAATCACTGCGGAAGTAGCCAAGGAAGTGCGTGAGTGAAGAGGTTTAGGCGGCTCTTAACACCGAGATCTTGAGAGCCGATGAGGTGACACGTGGTGAGTATGGAGCAGTTTCGGAATGAAAGGGAGTGGGAAACGGGATATCCCCGAGAAAAAAAACGGGGGGGGGGAAAAAAAAACGGACCAGCGGTATTGTCAGGGAAAAATTTCCATATGCGAAAATCCGAATGTGACCCCGCCGGAAATTGAACCCGGTTCGCCTAGGAGGGAGGTGAGTAGTCGAACCACCGCGGCCCCCATACCAGAAAAATCTTCTTTACGCTTCTTCACCCAAAATGAGGTGTATGTGGAGACACGCCGTCCTAAAACAACCAGAAGAAGAGCGCTGCAGCCCCTTAAAAATTTTTGAATAAAAAATAATACATTGATAGTTTAATCAGAAGCAAATCAATGCAAAAAATTATACATTATGTCACTTTGCAAAAAGTACTTTCGCTTGCATTCGTTACGACACAAAAATGCGATGAGATTTCTATTCAAACAAAATGCCTCAACTCAAATCAACAGGCAACAGGAATACACGCACTTCGCAAACCTGAATACGTTTCACCAACTCTTGTCTTCAGCGAAATACATTTATCTTACAGCGTCCCTGGTGAATTCCATCAAGAGACTCGCCAATGGGTTATCAAGGGATTTTTCATCTCCACTCCAGGCAAAAGCATGTATGTAGCCTAATTAAAATTTTTTTTACGCTTCTTGTTATATGCACTTGTACTGCTATTCAAAATAAACTATAAGTTATTTGCCTATATCCACCATTAAATGAACTTAAATTCTGTTAGAGAGTGGCCTATTGCAAGATGCGTGGACGTCCGATGGTGTAGGTCCTTGCAACAGAACTGACGTGGTGGTTCTTTCAGCGTGGGAGTAGCCCCACCCATTCGCTGATTGGCTGCGCGATTCTCTGGCTCTAGCCTCGTGTCTAAATGACTACTGCGTGTTGCGAACGCTTTCTCATTTGCTGGGCTGCCTTCTGGCAAGCAAGATAGCAGGCGCTGATTGGCCGACGGGCGTGCCGACTTGTTGCTGGCCAGTGTCGGCATTTTGCTGGCGTGTGCGGTTGGAGTTCGCAGTGAAAGCGGTTATTTCACTTATGTAACTCTTGGGTACTCTATGTCCATACACTCTAAGAAATATTTCGGAAATTTACCATACCAGTGTATACGATTAGAGGCTGTTCACGATAAAGTGAGCACTTTTGAAATCAACGTTACAAAAAAGTTACTGCCCCTGCCTGCATATATTTTGACGGGCGCACTGAGTGATATGCGCCATTTGAAGTTGGTAATTATATATAGAAAATAGTTCCATAACTTAACGTCGAATAAAAAGTGTTAGATAACCATTTCTGATACTTAAATTATTCATTTCGCTGTCTGTTTTTTTTAAAATACACAAAGTGTAAAAATGACCCGATTTGTAAAATATTTTCTTTTCCTATAATTTCGCAGTTTCACCTGACCGACGCATAAATAAAGTGATGAGGACCATTAAAATGTTAATTTTACATAAGGCGGAGGAATACTCAACGTGCAGACAAGTAGATCTTAAGCAGGGCTTTCAGAAGTGCTCATTTTACCGTGAACAGTATATAGTGAGAAAGAGGGAATTGTAATTATTTCCCCTATACATTCAGTATAGCGTTCCTACATTTGCTCAGGAAACAGACAAATGTGTAGGGAAGTTCCCAACTTTGTATAGTAGCGACACGCTAAACATTCCTATGTATGCGGCTTGATGTGTGGTATTATTTCCGCACAGTGTTTATGTTAAAAACTTCCATTACAGTTTAGGAAGTTTACGAGTTTACCAGAAAATTTTTTACAGTGTATCCTGATTACTAGAGGCCTGAAGAATTCGCGGATTCATTTTCAGAATCCAAATTCATTTTGGGACATGCTAGAATTCAAAACACGCGTGTTTATATAACTTCAGTAATTGGTCCACGCGGTGTTTGACACCTGCTGGAGATCGATGGCGCAATCTTCGCAATCCACCGGGTCAGCAGACAACAAATGCACAGTTGACATCGGCATATTTGTGCATAAGACTGTAGAGTCTAGCCTGCAGGTCATTGAACTTGCAAATTTTTCAGGTCTCTACTAATTACTAGGGATACCCGAATTTCTCGAAAATTTCCGCGCATGCTATATTTCAATACCCTAACCGCATACCATCAGTTTTCCTTTGCTTATTGGCCGCGTGTCTCTGTGAGAAGACATTTTCCCACTTGACTGGCCAATCAGAATTAGGTTACTCCGATGCTGTACGTCTGTGATTCGCGGGCAGACACCCAAGACGCGTAACACCTAGATCGTCCAATCACGAAGGTGGATCTGAGCTACCGTGTTATGAAGTGCAACTGGTCGTGACATCTTTTCGCGAAATGTGGGTGTCCCTCCTAATTACGAAAACGACGAGCGTGGATTTTTTTTTCACCCGAAAAGTGTGGCTGTAATGTGGCAGAAGGATACGGTATTACGATGGGTTACTTACGCGTTACTTTTGCGCCATAGTTTTCATGCTTGCAGAAAACCAATATACCAATCACAAGCAACACAATAGGTACAGCGACACGAAGATCCGATACAACGCTATATACACTTAGCGTCGTGGTGCGAGAGTGAGACAGAGATAAGAAGATAGATAGAGAGAGAAAGAGAGAGAGAGACCTATTATGCAGGAAGGAAAAATGATACCGCCATCGTTATCTCCTGTATTGCTGGCGTTCTGCGTTTCTGAATAGCACGAAGAAAGGCTGTTCTTCGCAGGTTTTTGTGCCCTACCCCGCTCCACGCACCAGAACCGGCAAAAACTCCAACTGAACGCCATACTGAAAAGGGCGTCTCGTTTATAATTGGAAGACGCGAGAAGAAGTGATAGAGGGGGAATCTCGACTGCTAGCTTTCTGCACCGTACATTTATGCTGCAAAAGTTCACGCATGGCTTGCACTTAAAAAATACAATCTCCTTCGGGAAAAGCAAGGCATTTCGTCGTCTTGCGAGCAACGCAGTTCGTCTCTTGTACATTCGTATTTATTACCACCGTCTTGTTGTTGGTGCTAAGAGTGATGTGTTGCCCTACCAACGTGGGGACGCGCGTAATCGTGTTGGAAGTATGCTTTCTGCAGTGTGTCGAGGTATGTTCGGAGAACATGACTGACAACGTCATGGATATATGATGCACTCGTTATGCTCTCCTGAATAAACACATAGTGGAAAATGTTTTGTTGGATCAAACAAAATTTGTTTGGCGCAACCAAATTAATTGTTTGTATAGGGGCAATGAAATATTTCGTTGCTGAAACCAAATTATATTGTTATCTGATTGCCCTAAACTAAAATTTAGCTGGTGTAAGTAAAGTCTTGTTTGCCTCTACGTACATTAAAGAGTTTCGATTAATATAAAGAGATTTGAAGCACGGCTGAGAATCAAACCTATATTGTTTGCACTTGAGCGCTACACAGAAAATACTAATAAAAAATTTTTTTTCAATAAATTTTAAACACTGAACAACGTGCGTAAATTAATATTTCAAGTTTAACAGTTTTACTTTTTAGTTTCATGTTATTTTTTTATTAGGATCTCCATACCATTACTAAGCAACAATAAACACACCATCAAACATTGTTTCTAACCTGATTCTCACAAAAAATACAAACAATCTCTCGAACTGTATTTTCAAACAAAGGCAATAAAATGAATGGACGAACAAATATTTTGTTGACAATCCAATTTATTTTAGCCCAACACAGAGGTTTTGTTTATTCACGTGTGTATTTTGTTTGATGAACAAAATAAATTTTGTTGCTTGTCAAGTATTGTTTACTCAACAAAATATTTTGTTGGTACAAATAAATATTTTTTTGGCACTTTACAAATAATTTTTTAAAATTTTTTTTTTTAGCTGAAACAAACCTCAGCGTACCAGAAGCGATCGGTGTGTAGCCTATGGTCCTCCATACCTTTATCCCAGGTGTGGGTCCGGTATGGTGAAATACACGATAATAAATTGTTCTGCTCAGCTGAACGTCTACGAACGCGAACACGGCCATCACTTTATCCAAGGCAGACACGGTTCATATCACCGAACATCACTGCCTTCCATTTGCGTTCCCAACACACACTCTCCCGACATCACCGGAGACATTCACGACGATGAACAGGTATCAGGGGTAAAATGTGCCGCGTGAACACGATAACGTATACGTAGGGCCAGTGACTTTTCGCGTAAAAATCGGAGCACACAGTAGGCTTCAATACTGTAGACACACCTCAGCTGTTGTTATACCTCCATTGGCTGCTGGTGCTGTGTCCGTCTTTGACCAAGCCATTCAGGACTTAATAACTCCGACACTGAACCTTCGTGATTCGTGCGCAAACGGTTAACCCGGGCCAGAACATTTTTTAGCCAATCAAAGAAGCTGGACGACCCTACAGAGCTTTGGACTGTATCTTGTCTCGAAATTTTTTCGCGAAATATCACTGCCCCTACTTATACCTACCTCCAGCAAACGATTGTTTATTGTTCATGTCGACTCACGGCGGGGAGAGGATGGCACAGTGGCTCTGATTTGACGTGCGGGCTGTTCTGTCAGGACGGCCCGAACGATTCCTCTGCACAGGCTCTCGTCAGTGCAGCAAGGTGGCGCTGTGGGAACCCTCTACTACCCGTCTTGTGCCTTCCACCGATGGACCAATGACACGTCACTCCCCTAAGTGAGTGTTGATTCTGCGGAACGTCCAGCCACCCTCTCAAAGAGTCCCACTGTAGTACGGCCACGCTCAAAGTCACTTAATTAACTGTTTGATTACTGCTCGCCTTCGTCTTCAAGTTATTGCAGTGGAATATTGTGGAATCGCACAGTCAAATTGCACTCTTATTGTTGTTGGACGCAAAAGAGAACTTGGCCTAATGACGGTATACTGGTGCAGGTGAGTGGTGTCCTTCACTCTTACGATCAGTGTGTCATATACATACGAACAATTTGTGTTGTTTAACCCGTTTGGATTAGGCGATGTTTACTAGGTATTCTTCAATGCAATTACATTAGTGTATTACTTTATTTAACAATTTTTTTTAATGATAACATGTGCATTTTTTTTTTTTTACGAATGATGTGCTGTTGAAAAATATTTATTGAATGTGAGTGTGGAGGAGGGGAAATGTATCCTTATGACGATATTTCTAGTGTAAAATTGTATCGTAGTTTTACTTTAGTTTTTTCCAGGAAATAAAACTCATGCAATCACGCTGTTGTGTGCATTTTCCTTTCCCAATTATTTGCGTAACTAATGGAACAGAATATATGATAATTTGTTGGTTTGCAATGCAAGTACATAAAAAAACATATTCTACAATTTTTGATACGAGGAAGGGGCACTTAAAAATGCTGTTCACGGTAATGTGAGGATTTTTGTAATGAACAGTTGAAAAAAAAATACTGTCCATAACTACACGCATACTACAGTACACACTAGCATGCAAGCTCCCAGTTAAGTTGCCAGCGAATTAATAAAAATAGTTCTAAAACCTCGCATTTTATTGTGATCGTAACTTAAGTCTAATGAATTTTTTATGTATGTACACATTAGAGAACAGCGGCGTTACAAATAAGAGGAGGAGGGGGTTGGGGGGTGGAATTTAGGAATTTAGGAAAGGCCATCAGAATGGAAGAAAATAAACACCCAAACTTTTTTATTTACCGAGATGTTTTTATATATCGTATATAATATCTAATGCTTGTCTTTTTAGTATGTACCTGAACTAACACGGAGTTTACATCATTTTAAAATAAATTTTTTGCAAGAAGTGCTATTGGAAAATGGTTAAAATGCATTTCTGACACTTATAAACATCTTCGCTTCTGGTTTATAGACATTCCTTTATCTTTTAATGCAACATGAATTAAGATTTTGTTCGCACAAAAATAACACAAGCAAAAACGTCTTACGAGGTGCGCCCCCTCCTAAGTTGTAGACGTGGTTTCACCACTGTTAGAGAACGAAATTGCATATTACTAAAGCATTTGCTTTCCTAAAATATCCTTGGTTTGAACTTGGATGACGTATTAATAAAGTAAGACGGTCATTGGCAATGTTAATTTTTTTATATAGCGGAAGGATACAAAATGAACAGAGAAGTATATCTTAAACAGTGCTTTAAAAAGTGCGCTATTAACCGTAAATGGTCTATACAAGTAATCTCTTCAAGTTGAACGGTATTTCGTACAAATGTAGAAAAGCATATAACGTAGGGGCCTCAATTGCTGGGCGGTTAGACTGCTCGCCTCATACCAAGGCGAACCGGGTTCAATTCCTGGCCAGGCCACTCCCGGATTTCGCAAGTGAATAATCGTTCTGGACGATGCCGCTGGTCGGCGGGGTTTTCTCGAGGATCTCCCGTTTACCCGCCCTCGCATTCCGGCTCTGCTCCATTCTCACCTCGTTTCATCCTCGTCGGCTGTCAAGACCTCGTTGTTAAGAGCCACTCACGTAGCTGTGACTGGCGGCGGACGACCAGAGGGAGTTTGACGGCGGGCAGCGCGTGGAAGGCGTGCGCTTGTCACTTGTCTGCTTCGGCGTAACGAGACTTTGACGGGTCGTCGCCTTGACTCCTAATGAGGCCCGCTGTCACTCCCTCACCACGGGAGTGGGAGAGATTAGCCCCAGTCTACTGCCTTTTCTCCCCCTCCCCCTCAAGCCACCGGATCCCTCCCTCGTGCATGCCGGTCCTTCTTTACCCCGACACTGGGGTGCCATCTGGCCACAGCATACTTGCAAATACAGAAGTGAAACCAAACAGGTCCTTCTACCGCGAACTCCAGCCGCACACGCCAACAGAACTGAGCCACTAAAGGCTATTCACACGGTAAAGTAAGCACTTTTGAAATCAACCTTTTCCAAATGTCACTGTCCCTACCTGCGTGTATTTTTAACTGGTACGCGTAGTGGCATACTCCCAGTAAAGTTAGCAATGACGGAGGGAAAGTAAGTAGGTATAAAAGGGTGGTTCTGCACCAGGGGCGCGGGGCAAGGGACAAGGAAAGGCCTTTTGTATACTGTGTACCATATAAGAAGGCCACATTCTTGACAGTTGAAAATCGCCGTGTCTTTTCGTTTATGTATCCATTCGCCATCAACAGGCGTGTCAAAAATAGGCTTTGATGTGGCGAGTCAGCGCGTCCAGGAGGTGCTGCTCCGTGTGGCAATTGGTGAACTGCTTGGGTGGCGCTGCATTCGTAAACGGAACTTGGTGGACGTGTGTAGGGTCGTTCGTAAACGCGGTACACGAAATATATGTTACTTTAAAAATTACACAGAGCTCGCGGGAAAATAAAACCATTTGTATATGGGCGTGAATACGTTATTTTAAACAACAAATCTATAATATGTTTCTGGGTGTAGTTCGGGATATGGATAACAGATGGCATGGAAGGGCATATTGCAAATGATGGTGCGCTTTTAACTCACAAGATGGCAGCACCTGGTTTGAGAGTCTGGAAACTTTGGATTTTTTCGTCACATTTGGATACGTATCGTTTTATTGTGCATCTCATTTTGAACACCTATACATTACTATTTTATCACGAAGTTTCGTTTCTAAAACTAAAAACTGCTGTTTTATGACCACGTAAAATAAAATGTATTAATTAATCTACGAACTCTTTCTTATCCGCGTATCTTCTGCTTGTGTGGTGTGCTTCGGCACTGCTCTCAGAATAGCCAACGTAATATTAACTTTTGTTCGTTCGTGCATCAGATGATACAGGATTTTGTAAATGTCAGGTTATTTGTTTTCAATATATTAAGTTGCCACTCACTGACTGTCAGAAAGTGGCCTTCTTATATGAAATGAACTATAACAGTTGCAATGCACGTCGGCATGAACCGAGCGAATGCCCAAAGAAACCGACCTCCAAAATACTAACATATGATATGTGTGGAGCAGCATTTGGTAGAAGAAACAATCTAAAGATACACACTGGTAAATGTAAAGGTAATGAACCTTTGCTTGGCACAAGACAGCAAGCATTGGACTTATTGACGGAAGACAATGCTATGGCTAGCCATCATACTGATTCGTCGTGTAAACTAACGATGGTTGGAGCATCCATAACATTATCCGAGACTACATCATGTTCCAAAACATCGCATGAAGACGGAAATACGTGTGTTGCGGACATTTACTATTAAGAGTGCGAGCCATACAGATCGTCAGAAGTTGTGAACAACAAACATGCATCACTAGCATGTAAGGTGAAAAACGAAGACGCTACAACTATCCAGGACATCGAGAACACAAGTGTGACCTCCAAGTATGCTGATGACGAAGCGAAATATGCATATGCTACTGTTGAAGTGCCTGCATCTGCAAAGCAAAAGCATAAACACGTTGCTGGAGATAAGAACTACTTGAAGTTGGGACAGAAGAAATGCAGATTTGAACCTAGTACTCTGGCCCAGAGGTCTCTAACAACCTACTCATCACGGAAGAACATACATACAGACGTGTATCGTGAACCTTCTGCGAAGAGTGATGTGAAGCTTGGCTACTTATTTTCTGAAGACCCCAATGCCTTGGTTGAAAGACTACAGGTGTTGATTCCATTGCAGAGAAGTGAATATCTTTCTGTCAGCGAAAAGATAAATTCGATTATAGATGAACTCTGAGCTAAAGGCTCTATTGAATGATATGTAATGAATGTATATGATTTAATTTAGAATACAAAAAAATACAAAAATGTTTTTTTTTTTTTTTTATTATTATCGCCTAAGAAATGTATCTACTGAGTGTTAATAAATGCCTGATAGGCTGCAAGTGAATGTCTTGCTACAATAATTACACTCACTTCCGATGAACAACAAACATTGTATTTGCGCATCTTGCAATGACTATTCAAACTTACACTATGGACGAACATGTAAATACCTCTTTCATGTTGTCGTGATGTAAGGAGCGAATCATCAGAGTCCCATGCTGTTGACGATGCAGTCACAGATGGTAAGTCTTCAACCAATGATTTCGTCTATGTATTATAACAACGTACGCGATCTCGGCAGATGAACGTAGCCATAACGATCTACTGTCCGCCATGCATGACGACGAAGTGAGAACCATTTTTTTTACACAATGTATGCTTGTATATCATTATCACTACATGCTGGTCCGTGTTGACTGTCTCGGCTAGTCATAGTGTGACCTGCTTATTACCTACTTGTAAATGACTGACAGGATGCAAGTATTTGAGATGAACATACACATTGACTACGTTAATGTACGAAAATATTTTGTTGGAGATACAGTTAATTGCGATTTTTACATGGCGAGTTCGTTACTTAAATATGTAGATATATAAAAAAATTAGTTTTTTAAATTGCTTATCATGTTGTATTTTTACATGTGAAATGATTGGTCTCTCCATGGGGTTTGAATCTGCGATAGCTTTTTTTAAAAAATGATGCACCATCTGGGTACATGAGTTATTTCCTATAATCAGCACACACCAGTGTCGTCTCTCTTGCACGACTAATGGTTTGAATGTATATTGTTTCGTATGTGATTACAGTTCTAGTACTATAAATGCTATGTATTCAAATAGGTACATGTATATATTTAGTATTTAAAAGTGATTAAATAGACACCTTGTAATGTATAGCTGAATTCCCCTCGTAAACAGAAGTGTATGTGTGTGACACTGGAAACTGACGTATCTCTCTCTCTCTCTCTCTCTCTCTCTCTCTCTCTCGGCCAGTGTTCTGTGTCATCAGTTCGACTTGCTGAGACCTGAATGTTGTTAGTTTATCTGACAACGTCGGTCGGGTCGGACGCTTTCTGCTGCTACTGTTGTGAGTGATAGCCGTACTCTGAATGTGATGGATTCGTTTCAGTCGGTTCGTAAGGAAGTAGTTTGCTATTCTGTTGTACTGACCACGATGGCCTGGTCTTGTCTAGCATCGTTTAACATGTATAGCACCTCATGCTCATGTAACATGATTGCGTTGGTTGCCAAGTGCTTATATATATTTTCCTTTACATTTTAATTTTTATATTAGTTTACACCAGTGTACATAGTGGTGTTGTCCTTATCGTTCCCGCACTTCCCAATGGAAATTTTTTCGCTTAACGTAACATACAGTGCTCGATGCTTGTGCAATATGCATTTGTTGGTAAATCCTTATAACTATTTGCTTTGTAATTATTTTCTAAATCTGTTTGTATCAGCATGTAGCGGTGACATCTCTCTTGCGCGACTAATAGTTTAAATATATGTTGTTTCATATGTGCTTAAAGTTCTAGTACTATAAATGACACATATTCAATTAAGTACATGTATACATTATTTAAAAACGAGATAAATTGTTAGTTTGTACTATATAACTGAATTCCTCTCGCAAAGGGAAGTGTATTTGTGCGACTCGGCCAGCCTGCTGTCCTGGATCCTGACGTGCGTCTCTCGGCTTATGTTATGCACACTCCCTTCGTAAAGAGATGTGTATGGGTGCGTGACCCCATCAGGCCTCGTCGATCGCTTGGAGTGTCTTACAGTTTATCCACGAGGTTAGTTGATCGCACAACATCAGTCGGGTCAGACGCGTTCTGCTGCTGCTAGTATTGTCTGTACTCTAAATTTGACGGTTTCGTTTCAGTTCGTTCGTCAGGAGATAGTTTGCTATTCTGTTATACTGGCCGGAAGGGTGTGGTCTTGTATGGCAACATATAACATACCATACAGCATCCAACGCTCGTGTAGTATGTGATTCTGCTGGTTGGTAAGTACTTATAAGTTTTGAGGTCGTCAATGTTGGCTGGCAATGGTGGACGAAATATTTGATCCTTTATGTACCACCATAGAAAAAAAACCGCATGGGATAAGATCCGGGCTTCTTGGGGGCCAATGATGAAGAGCCTGGTCACCAGCTGCTCCTCAGCCAATCCAAAATTGCTGCAAGGTCTCGTTCAGGTATCCGCGAACAGCTAGGTGCCAATGGGGTGGCGCACCATAAAGGAAACATCAGACCGTCCCCTTCACACTCATTGACGTGTGTGTCGAATGCGAGCTCGCTACCCCCTGCTGACAAGAGTGTGGAACGAGTTTTATTACCGCGTAGATGTCGTTCGGGCCGCTCATAGTGATCACATTGAACATTTATGAATGTATGTTAAATAAAATTCACGGTTACACGTTTAATTTGATTGGTCAATCACGGTTGTAGGTTTTTTGGTTTTGATATTATAGACCTTCAAATTTGGGGTATTCTTTTATACTCATCCTGAATTTTCCGAAAAAAAGGTGGCCCTAATTATATGTAAACTTCCCATCATTAAACTCAAATGTTAATAGAAATACGTTTCGTTACACAAACATATTGAAGGTATTTAAGTTTATTGCGGTTTGGTAAGCAGAAATAAGGGGGATTGGATGAGGAGGAGTGGAGTGGAGTGGACGTGTTTTGACGGCTCTTAACGAGGTCTTGGAGTAGATGAGGGCGATGAGAGATGAGTATGGAGCAGTGCCGGAATGCAAGGGTGGGGGAAACAGGAGAACCTCGAGAAAACCCACCAACCAGCAGCATCGTCCGGCACGATTCTCACGTGCGAATATCAGGGGAGCAACCCTGCCGGGAATCGAACCAGGTTCGACTTGGTGGAATGCGATTGCCCTAGCCGCTACACCACCGCGGCCCCTGAGAAAGAGGAAGAGGAGGTAACAATAAAACATGACTGATTGAAGGGTATATGTAGAGTTAAGGACAGGTCCCGTCTTTATAAAACCCCTTCCACCTCTTCAAGAATACGGCTCTTCATAACAGCTTACCCGGGCCGAAAACATCCGTACTTGATTAATGGACACAGTGTACGACGAGGAGGAGGGGGCCTAGTCAATAGTAAGACGGCTTCTCACAAAGCAGACCGTCGATTAACAAATGAGACTCGGCTCAGGGAACATGAGAATGTGAACCATAGCCGACAGGTCGTTCAACTCGCAGGATTTCCTAGTCGCTATTGATTGTTTCTCGGTACCGAATTAGGGCATATCTCAAATTTTACGCATGAGTTGCAAGTCTAGGTAGCTAGAAGATCGCTGTCATAAGGTTTAGTTTCCTTTAACCGTTCAGGGTTTAACCATGCGAAATACAACCAAGCGATTAGAAAATCAGCAGCATGAGTTCCTCACCAGTTCACTAAATTCGTCAAAGCTTTGAGAAACCAAGCCGTTGCTGTTTAATAGTTATCTTTATTTTCGACACGATTGCGGTCGGCCTGTACACACTTAAGTGGGACTAAAATGGTGTCATAAAACTTTAAAGTTGTATCTACATTTGCATAATTTTTGTTGTGTTCTCTTTTGTTATCCCACGGTTTTCTAAGAATTCTTTCAACTCAGTTTTCTATATCATCTTCTTTAATCTACTATATAAAAATAAGTCGGGTTTTCCTTCCTGACGCTATAACTCCAGAACGCACGAACCGATTTCCACGGTTTTGCATTCGTTGGAAAGGTCTCGGGCTCCGTGAGGTTTATAGCAAAGAAAATTCAGGAAAAATTTTAACAGAAAAGCGGGAAAATCTTTTTTTACATACAGCGCCATCTCTGATACATAGCATGTACTACAAATCAAGTAGATGGCGCCGGTGAGTGATACATTGTTTGACAGCTACTCATTGTTCTCTGCTCAGTGATGTGACAAACTTTCATGTGACAAACAATTGTGAAAAAAAAGTAAAAAAAATAAGTTATTCGTTTCCTAACATTTCAATTGGAAACCATCAAATCAATCACGTGTATTGTGCAAATTTTTATTCAATTTCAACAGCAGGCATTTGTCTTTAAGGTGGTAAGTTGAACGTTAATTTTACTTATGGTGGAAGGATACACACTGTGCATACAAGTACATCAAGCAGGGCTTTCAAAAGTGCTCATTTTACCGTTAACAGCCTATATCGTTCATTGCATAAAATGAACATTGGTGAAGCTATTTTCAATAAAAAACATCGCGGTTGCCACATGAGCGCAAAACGCTTTCTCATTGCTGTAACTTCACGAGTCATAACAAGATTCGGCACAAAGAAAAGAAAAGTGTGAACTATTAATGCGTAGCTACTTATTTACTATTATTTTTAGGAGCAATTGACAGACCGTTGTGTGAAAGCTCAGTATAATCTACTACGATTTTATGCAGGTCTCGGGCTCTCAGGCAAAGCTACGATCTGAGGACTATATACACTTGCGTGATGCTATTCATTCAGATGGTGATGTTCAGAATATTGGACGTCTGACGATTCTCCCATCATCTTATATCGGAAGCCCACGCCACATGCACGAATACGCTCAAGACGCTATGACGTACGTGCGAAATTATGGAACTCCGGATTTATTTATTACGTTCACATGCAATCCGAAGTGGACGGAAATTGAACGTGAGTTGGAACCGGGCCAAAAACCGCAAGATCGCCATGACATAATCGCCAGAGTATTTCAGCAAAAACTCAAGGTTATGATGGATGTGCTTACTAAGTATCGAGTTTTTGGTGACACACGTTGTTATATGTACTCGGTGGAATGGCAGAAGCGTGGACTACCGCATGCTCATATCCTAATTTGGTTGCTGAACAAATTACATTCAAATGAAGTGGATGACATCATATCAGCTGAAATTCCTGATCCAGTCACTGATCCCCATCTACACGACATTGTGACGACACAGATGGTCCATGGACCGTGCGGTGCATTAAATCCATTATCGCCTTGCATGGCTGATGGAAAGTGCACAAAACGATATCCGCGACCGTTAGTTGCTGAAACAGTCACAAGGAACGATGGATATCCAGTTTATCGTCGGCGTTCAAAAGAAGATAATGGTCGAACTATCAAAGTTAAAGTTCAAAATCAAGAGATTGAGATCGGAAATGAATTCATTGTACCATATTGCCCGCTGCTATCACGAATTTTCGAAACACATGCAAACGTTGAGAGTTGTCATCCGGCCAAATCAATCAAATATTTGTGCAAGTACGTCACAAAAGGCAGCGACATGGCTGTGTTTGGTATTGCGTCGGNCAAACAAAATGTTGCATAAAACGAAGCCATCTGGTGGCGAAACGGAGTTCGCCGGGTTTGCTAGTTTTAAAATAAATATTTTATGAATGCACAATCTTCCAATCTTAGATCCTGGTTCCTGTTCCATAATACTACGTTCTCTTGTATTTAGAATTATTGCATTAATTTTAGAACTACAGGAGGCCGCGGTGGTGTAGTGGTTGGACTACTCACCTCCCACCTAGGCGAACCGGCCGCGATTCACGGCAGGGTCGCTCTCGGATTTGTGGGAACCGCGTCGGCCGATTCCGCTGATCGGCGAATTTTCTCGGGAATCTCCCGTTTCACCCGCTCAATCATTCCGGCTCTGCTCCATACATCACTTCACATCTCAAGGCCTGTTAATGAGGATCAAACCAGCCATCTTGGAATTTTTTTAATTTTCTGCTACTACCCGCAAACGTGGATTTGGATGGTTTTTTTTTTTGGGACATGACACAAAGTATAATTTAATGGGTTTTCTGAAACCTGTTCTGTTCGAATGTCGTAGCTATTATGGCCTCTGTAGTCACTCCCACAAAACAATAAATTATTTTACCTCGGCTTGTACAAGTTAGAAAATATCAAATGCAGAGAAGCTGTAACAATTTAAGAACATTAAAGAAGGTATTACTCATGTTTTGTCGTACCAAAATTTGTAATGCACCTCTTGAAATTTTATTTGTGGCGGAAAATCTATAAAAATAATTCAACAGGGACTGATCTCCCTTAAGAGCCGCCCAAATCTCCCCACTCTGCTCCGAAGTGACAGAGCACCATAATTTTGCACAGTCAGTTTAATAATATTTTGTATGAGAACTATTTCTTACTACGAATTACCAACGCACCTATTTTCTCCCTGTTTTTATTTGTATTAACTATAAATTGAATATTAAAATTTATACATAAAAATATAAGTAAAAGTTGAATTAAACCAAAAATAAGATACTATAAAGTTAACAGAATTATAAAACATTTGCGATATAAGCATTATTTAGAAAACAACAAAAAAGTGATACGTGGAGTGAGTTTGTGAAGTTTGACTCAAAAAGTGTGAATAAACTGCGAATATACCATATGTGCGCGTGGCTGTGGTGGCGTGCGAATTGATAAGGTTACTTCTACCACAGGTTGGGAAGATCAATTTTGAAGTTTGGCAACCAAAAATCTCCGCCACTTGGTAAGCGCTAGTGTCGGCAATGTATAGGCTGTCCACGGTAAAGTGGGCACTTTTCAGGCCCTAGTTACTTTTTTTTTCCTATCAGCCATTTTTTATCATTCGGCTACTTTTTAAAATAAATATTGCTATGTAGTTAATAAACACAGTGTACATATTTCACCGGACTCGAAATTTAACATCTGAAGCTCTAATAAAATATATTTGTTGATAATAATTCCAAATGAGAGGTCTTCAAATGTGCTAACTTTACCATGAATAGCCTATACCAGATTTTCTCAATTTTCTACGTTAAAAAACTGGATATTCGTAATAATCATAAATCAAATATAAAATAACTTCGTAACTAAGTAAAATATTTATCTTTTGTTGTTCACGTAGCTTATTATTATAATGAAAAAATACGTTTTTGGAACATTGAGCACCTAGTGGCTGAAATTTTCAATATGCCAAACTCTCCCATAAGAATTCACGTTTTGTTCCTAACCAGAGTAGAATTAACCTTAGCACTGGGCATAATTTGGAGAGATAAAGGATATTCACGCTAAACTAAGCACTTTCGAAAGCCCTGCTTAAGATCTACCTGTATGCGTACCGTGTATGTTTTCTCCATATGTATAAAATTAACGTTGCCATGGGCCTTACAACTTTATTCCTGCATCGGTCAAGTGAAACTGTGAAATTATTATAATTATAATTTTTACGCTACCGCGCATTAAAAAAACACAAAACAAAACCATTTCCTTAAATTCACACGGGTTTACCTTATAATTTGTAATCAAACGTTAAGACGTGGAACTACTTTATATCCGTCGTTACCAACTTACTTGGGCGCTTGCCAGACAATGTACCCGTTAAAATATATGTAAGTAACGGCAGTGACATTTCTTAAAGGTTGATTTCTAAAGTGTTCACTTTACCGTGAACAGCCTATTAGCAAGTATGAGCAGAGGCGTAGCCAGGAACGTAATTAATCCCTTNGGGGGGGGGGGGGGGGGAAGGGGGACATTTACAAATTTATTTTTTTGGAAAAAATATTAAAGCTATAAAATTAAACATTTAATGGGCTGATTACAAAGATTGAACCACAAAATGCTCTAAAAATCCTTCATGTTCATGGGGGAAAACATATTTCTTATGCTAAAAAAATTAAAAGTTGTAATTTTTTTAGATTGTATTTTTGAATATTTAATTTATATTTGGGGAGCGGGAGAAGCGTCCCGATATCCAGCCCCCTGGCTACAACATCTCTGTTCATGAGTGCTCGCAAATTACAACAGTGCCTCACACCAAGGCGAACCGGGTTCAATCCCCGGCCGGCCAACTCCCGGATTTTCGCATGTGGTAGTCGTGCCAGACGATGCCGCTGGTCGGATGGTTT
>NQII01005187.1:91902-105940 GCA_002778355.1 Clitarchus hookeri | reverse complement strand
AAAAAAAATTGAAGGTGGAATAGATACTATCCTCATAATCCCCTAAATTTGAAGACGCGCTAGACATTAAAAAAGTTCTTCCTCATTTTTTGGTAACAGTGAATTAAACCTTTCAGACCTAATAAATTTTTACGTCTTCATATGTGTTGCACACACAAGAAATTTTATGTTGCGTGGGGTCGCGATGGTGTAGTGGTTAGAATTTTTTTTTTTTTTCGTCCAGCCAAAAAGCCAGACACGCAATTTATTTCTCTCCCCCTCTCCTGCGAACGTATTACCTCTCTGGGTAATGCAAGGGTATAAGTATATCCTTTAGCTTATCATTGTGATTTTTATCATATAACATTCCTTCCTTTGGCTCTTTCGGGTCACGTAACTTTGACTTTTTGTTTTTATTAATTTACACACCATCATCACCCTTTGACTGATGATTGATTATTGTTGTATATGAAAAAAACTATATTTATTTTACTGCCAAGCTGCTCGAAGGGCAAGTGTTGTGCGGTTATAGTAGTGGTTAGACTACTTGCCTCCCACCAAGACGAACCGGGTTCGCTTCCCGATGGTGTCGCCCCCGGATTTTCGCATGTGGAAATCGTGCCCGACGATGCCGTTGGTCGGCGGGTTTCCTCAGGGATCTCCCGTTCCCCCGCCCTTTTATCCTACCGCTTCTCCATGCTCACCTCTCTTCACCATCATCGGCTCTCATAGAGCCGTCCAAACCTCTCAACGCCACTCTTCTCCAGAGAGTTTAAATATTAATTTACAATTACATCATTGGCTTAGAATAACAAGACGATTCCGTTTGCTTTATCCTTTTGTTGTGAGGCATAATTAATACCATTAGTTTATTAAAGATTCCTACTACGAATATGTGCCATCAATGATAGATGGCTCTTTATTGATACGACCTTTGTGTGCTGGTATGACGAGGTTGTAGAATGGCATAACGATTGTTTGCAGACAGGTCATCTTCATAAAAAAAAGCAGTTATACCTGTGGGGCTCCTCTAGTGTGGGCAAGACCACTTGTTACAATCGTATACTGCGTTGAGCTAGAATTTTTACCCAGATGTTGGTAAATTCGCGTTCCAAGATTTAGATGACCGAGTTTTTGATGTAATGGTTTTTGACGACCATAACCACGAGTACCACTGCGATAGTTTCATAAAACGGCACTGTAAAGGTATGTCTGTGCGACTTCCAGTCAAAGGGGGTTTGGGAAAGGTAATTTCATGGGGAAAAAAACCTATTTGGTTTGTATCCAATGACCCACCACCGAACAGAGATTGGTTTTGAATCGAGTGATTGTAGCTGAGGCCACACGTACCTACTGGAAATGCGAAAGGACAAAATGGCATGACGTTTCGGTTTATGTGACCATGCCTATTCCCTGGTTGGCGGCGCAAGGCTTTGTGAACGAGCCTTGCGTCTGGAAGCTTCTCTATTGGCTTGGCTGTTGGCTGGCAAGTAGGTTACCAGGCACTGATTGACGAACGACGTTCTAACATTTTGCTCGCCAGTGCCGCCATTTTGGTGGCGTGTGCAGCTAGAGTACGCTGTATAAGCGGTTGTTTCGCCTCTGTATTCATATGTACTTTGCGATCTCATTGCTACCTGATCTGGGGTAAACTGGTCACTCACTGGGTTTGCAGCCAGTGGACAAATGGCTGAAGCTCGAGTATGCATACGACTGTTGAGATACAGAATGTTTAAGAAGACAGAAGCGAAACGATGGGAAAGTTCAAATGAAAAATTAATGTTCGCTCAGCGTTGAGGGCAGTAACTTAGGGGAGGCAGTGTAGGGGAGGTCTCTCCCGAACGCTGGAGGAAGGGGAATCACGCGACGCTGCTGGCGCTATAAAACCAAACTGATAACATCGCTCTTTGGTATCGCGCTCGTACTAGTACAACTAAGAAAACTGAAATTTTTTTTCCACAGGTGATATGCACACACGGAGCAGCTTTCGGCTAACCTTACTCGGCCGCTGGCACTATTAACTTAACAACCCCAACCCTTCGTGTGGCGGTACGGACTGTCCCGAGTGAGAGAAGAGATTTGAGTGGCCCTTAACAGCGAGGTACTTAGAGCCGATGAGGGTGTTTGAGGGGGTTATGGAGTGGCGCCGGAATGAAAAAGCGAGGGAAACGAGAGATCCCCGAGAAAACCCGCCAACCCACGGCATCGTCAGTCACGATTCCCACATGCGAAAATCCGGTGACCCGGCCGAGGAATGAACCCGGTTCTCCTGGGTGAGCGGTGAGCAGGCTAACCGCTCAGCTACCGGGGCACCTAACTCTCCCGACTTGTCCGACGCGCTCTGGATTCTGCGCATTATTTTATCATTCAGATTTCGCTCTATCTCGAACTTAGTCGCACACGCCAGCAAAACAGTCACACCGATCAGTAATATGGCGGAAACTTCCATGCAAATCAACGCCTGGAGACTAATTTGACAGGCGGCAAGCCGAGAAACAGGAAATATTCCTCAGCGCGCAATGGACGTTCAGACACAAAGTTAGTTTCCAGAGGCTGGCGTGGCCAATCGCGAACGGGTACGCCCACATAAACAGAAACGCCAAGCAATTTTATTTTTGAGTACTTCTTCTGGGGCGGAATTTAAATTACATGCCATAGAACGCGTAGCCGACCTTCCGTGGCATAGTCGATTGGTGCGCCGCCAGTCGGGGATACGGGAGTTTCTGGGTTCGAATCCCAGGTACGGCGTGGGTGTTAGTTTACGTTATGTCATTCGTTAGTTTGTAAGCCGTCTCCTGATAAGCCTTCAGGCACGTTAATAAGCCCTTTACAATACAATACACTCACTAGAATGCACACTCAGAAAAAATTATGGCGTAGGAACCATTTAGACTGTTAAAATAGGAACAGCCATCTGATGGGTTGTAGATACCGTCTATATATTAACACAAATAGTGACGTCAACGGGGTTGCGGTAATGTAGTTGTCAGACTACTGACCTCTCATCTAGCGAACCGAGTTCGATTCCCGAAGGGGTCGCTCACGGATTTTCGCACGTGGTAATCTTGCCGGACGATACCGCTGGCCTGCAGGTTTTCTCGGGGATCTCCTTTTTTCCCCCGCCATTTAATTCTGGTGCCACTCCATACCCACCTCAATCACAAGCAGGAGTCTGTCTGCAGGGGTCAGTTCTTCCGTCAATCCTTCGCAATCCTCCTCCTCCTCACCATTCCTACCCAGCAATCCTCTTCCTCCTAAGCTATCCTACTCAGTAATCCTCCTCCTCAGCAATCCTACTCCTCATCAATCATTAATTCAATCTTCCAAGATCTTTAGCAATTCTCCTCCACAGTCCGTAGCAATCATCTGCAATCTTCACCAATTTGCACCACATGTACCACAACCAGCACAACAGTAAACACAATCGGCACCACACACCACAATCAGCACTAAATGCTCCACAATCACTCCAACTGACTTATGCATGTGATTATCAATGCCTACATGCTATTGGCCAGCTGCAATTACGTGACAACTCGGTGGTTGGCTGGTCGATGTGCGCACAATGTCTAATGTGTGTAATATGATTGGTTCAATGTGAACATGACATCATAGGGCTTGCATTGCATACGGGTATATTATAATCATTGGGGGAGGGAGTTTTCCGAGAGGCTTAGTTTGACAGCAGCTGACGTGAAAGGTGAATCGTCTCGGCTAGCTTCTGCGGCACCGTGTCTTCAGACATTCCAGAGCTAATGGGATCTATGGTAGTGAAATTGACTTCTTCAGGCATGGTACCGGCGAAGCCATCGACTCCGGGAGTGGTAACAGCAGCACCATCAATTTATTCAGGACAAAACGCCGACAGCACCTTCGTCTTCTTCAGATGGGTTACCTATAGAAGTGTCGCCATCGACTTCTTCAGAAATGCCATCGACTTCTTCAGATGGAGCACCTACAACAGTGCCGACATCGATGACTTCGTCAAGGTTTCGTTGCTGGTACTGTGGCAAAATCTTTGCTCACAGCCAAGGTGCAAGGAAGCACGAAAGAACGATTTGTGTGAAGGGTCCTTCCTGTGCTATGCAAAAATGTGTTAAGTGAAAACGTCTGTTAAACCGAGGAGATAAGCTGAAGATACATATCAGGAACTGTAGAGGCAGAGTTTCTGCAGCTAAGAAACAGCCTGTACTAGGTATTGGCGATACCACATCGAATGCATTCTACCTGAAAAAACCAGCATTCAGGGGTATTTTAAAAGATTATGTAATTGGAAATAACTTTGTTGGTACGAAAGACGTATGTACATACCTTGACCACAGTAAGCAAAGGATAATCAATCAATTAATAGAAGAAGTCGAAGAAGGTCCCACAAAATTTAATGTTTGGCTGGAGTGTACGAGGTGTGTTCAAAAAATAAGGTGACTTTGCAAATTTCGAGGACTACGTACATTCGATTATCAATTGTTTGTATTGTTATGTTGGTACACATGTCCCCAACATATGTGTTGGCGTTATCAGCCATTTTGCATTGTTAGTTTTTTTGTGACAGATAAAAAGGTTAGACGTGTTTTGGTGTGCTTGGCGATTATTTGCTATCGCAAACAATGGATCAAAGAATCTGTATTAACAAAACCGTAATCATGCCTCAGNACATACCTTGACCACAGTAAGCAAAGGATAATCAATCAATTAATAGAAGAAGTCGAAGAAGGTCCCACAAAATTTAGTGTTTGGCTGGAGTGTACGAGGTGTGTTCAAAAAATAAGGTGACTTTGCAAATTTCGAGGGCTACGTACATTCTATTATCAATTGTTTGTATTGTTATGTTGGTACACATGTCCCCAACATATGTGTTGGCATTATCAGCCATTTTGCATTGTTAGTTTTTTTGTGACAGATAAAAAGTTTAGACGTGTTTTGGGGTGCTTGGCGATTATTTGCTATCGCAAACAATGGATCAAAGAATCTGTATTAACAAAACCGTAATCATGCCTCAGNTGACAGGCGGCAAGCCGAGAAACAGGAAATATTCCTCAGCGCCCAATGGACATTCAGACACAAAGTTAGTTTTCAGAAGCTGGCGTGGCCAATCGCGAACGGGTACGCCCACATAAACAGAACCACCAAGCCATTTTATTTGCGAGTACATCTTCTGGGGCGGAATTTAATTTACAGGCCATAGAACGCGTAGCCGACCTTCCGTGGCGTAGTCGGTTGGTGCACCACCGGTCGGGGATACGGGAGTTTATGGGTTCGAATCCCAGGTACGGCATGGGTGTCAGTTTATGTTAGGTCATACATTAGTTTGTAAGCCATCTCATGATAAGCCTTCAGGCACGTTAATAAGCCCTTTACAATACAATACAATATAGTAGAACGCGCACTCAGAAAATAATATAGCTGTAGGAACCATTTAGACTGTTAAAATAGGAACAGTCATCTGATGGGTTGTAGTTACCGCCTATATATTAACACAAATAGTGATGTCAACGGGGTTGCGGTAATGTAGATGTCAGACTACTGGTATCCCATCTAGGCGAACCGAGTTCGATTTCCGAAGGGGTCGCTCCCGGATTTTCGCACGTGGTAATCGTGCCGGACGATGCCACTGGTCTGCAGGTTTTCTCTGGGATCTCCTGTTTCTCCCGCCCTTTCATTCCGGTGCCACTCCATACCCACTTCAATCACAAGCAGGAGTCAGTCTGCAGGGGTCAGTTCTTCCGTCAATCCTTCGCAATCCTTTTCCTCACCATTCCTACCCAGCAATCCTCTTCCTCCACAGCAATCCTACTCAGTAATCCTCCTCCTCAGCAATCCTACTCCTCATCAATCATTAATTCAATCTTCCAAGATCTTTAGCAATCCTCCTCCACAGTCCGTAGCAATCATCTGCAATCTTCACCAATCTGCACCACATGTACCACAATCAGCACCACAGTAAACACAATCAGCACTAAATGACCCACAATGACTCCAACTGACTTCTGCACTGTGATGTCTCAATGCCTGCATGCTATTGGCTAGCTGCAATTACGTAACAACTCGGTGATTGGCTGGTCTATGTCCGCACAATGTCTAATGTGTGTAATATGATTGATTCAATGTGAACATGACGTCATAGGGCTTGCATACGAGTAAATTATAAGCATTTGGGGGGTGGGGGTTAGCCGAGAGGTTTAGTTTGACAGCAGCTGACGTGAAAGGTGGATCGTCTCGGCTAGCTTCTGCGACATCGTGTCTGAATCAAAGTCTTATTTTGCATCTGCGATGTCTTCAGACATTCCAGAGCTAGTGGGATCTATGGTAGTGCAATTGACTTCTTCAGGCATGGTACCGGCGAAGCCATCGACTCCGAGAGTAGTAACAGCAGCACCATCAATTTATTCAGGACAAAACGCCGACAGCACCTTCGTCTTCTTCAGATGGGTTACCTATAGAATTGTCGCCATCGACTTCTTCAGAAATGTCATCGACTTCTACGGGAATGTCATCGACTTCTTCAGATGGAGCACCTACAACAGTGCCGACATCGATGACTTCGTCAAGGTTTCGTTGCTGGTACTGTGGCAAAATCTTTGCTCACAGCCAAGGTGCAAGGAAGCACGAAAGAACGATTTGTGTGAAGGGTCCTTCCTGTGCTATGCAAAGATGTGTTAAGTGAAAACGTCTGTTAAACCGAGGAGACAAGCTGAAGATACATATCAGGAACTGTAGAGGCAGAGTTTCTGCAGCTAAGAAACAGCCTGTACTAGGTATTGGCGATACCACATCGAATGCATTCTACCTGAAAAAACCAGCATTCAGGGGTATTTTAAAAGATTATGTAATTGGAAATAACTTTGTTGGTACGAAAGACGTATGTACATACCTTGACCACAGTAAGCAAAGGATAATCAATCAATTAATAGAAGAAGTCGAAGAAGGTCCCACAAAATTTAATGTTTGGCTGGAGTGTACGAGGTGTGTTCAAAAAATAAGGTGACTTTGCAAATTTCGAGGACTACGTACATTCGATTATCAATTGTTTGTATTGTTATGTTGGTACACATGTCCCCAACATATGTGTTGGCGTTATCAGCCATTTTGCATTGTTAGTTTTTTTGTGACAGATAAAAAGGTTAGACGTGTTTTGGGGTGCTTGGCGATTATTTGCTATCGCAAACAATGGATCAAAGAATCTGTATTAACAAAACCGTAATCATGCCTCAGCCACCGTATTCACTGGACGTGGCCTTCTGTGACTTGTTCCTGTTCCCAAAACTGAAGAGACCCATGAAAGGACGGAGGTTTGCCACGATTGAGGAGATAAAGACCTGGGAGACTTCAATGCCATACCAAAATGCGCATATCATAAGTGCTTCGAGGATTGGCAAAAAGTGCCGGCACAAGTGTATTATATCTGAGGGGGATTACTTTGAAAGGGATAAAATATATATTGATGAATACATAAACATTTATCGAGACAAACTCACAAAATAACAAGTCACCTTATTTTTTGAACACACCTCGTACTTATGAAAAGCCTCAACCTTTGGATGAAGACGACAGCCGGCGGGTATTCAAGACTGCGAATGAAGCATTGTACAATGCTAATAGCATTCCAGAGGCTGTAGAGGCCATGAAAGAAAAAAATTGTCGTGAAAATAAAGAATATATGGCTAAGGGAACTTACTGTGTGGATGCTTGCTAGCGTAGACTGTCTCGAGCTGTGTATAAGCAGATTATATTAATTATCTGAAAAGTGAGCATGTTTCTGGAAAGACACAGCGTGTATTGTATGGAGAATATGTGGATTCTGTTTTAATATGTTTGTAGTCTGATGTGCGTAAAAATATTTATGTTTTCAAAGAATTAAAAAAAAGTGTTTTATTTTTTGCTAGTGTTGATGTGCCTTGTCCTAGCATGCCTACTTTCCCTGCTATAGGGAATATGGTAGCCTTGCTTTTCAGATCTGCCACTACAAGCCGATACTGTAAGTGAGCATGATAACAAAAATATATGAAACGATTTGTGCAAAATATGTTGATTTGAAAGTTAGTACTTCGAGATGTCTTGTGTAGGCCAATCACTGAATGCCCATAAACAATGATAATGTAGCAAAGATATATGCTGAAGCACAAAAAATAAGTAGTGTATTAATACTGTAATACATTGTAAGCCGGTTGGATTTTGCAGTCTTGGAAGTATACTGTTAAAGTATTAGAAACTTGGCTCTGAGAAATGGAGGGAGGGGAGGGCGAAGGCTGAGTAAAGCCTGGCCAAGACCTGCTTCAGTGCAGTATATGGTGAAGAGAGGTCATACTTAAATGTTTAAATGCCTNTGAAGAGAGCTCATACTTAAATGTTTAAATGCCCAGTCATGCTCTAATACACCACAGTTATTTATCTAGTAAACACAAATGACGAACTAAATGGAAGATCTTGATTGTTAAAGGACAATATCATATGTTATGATCAAGTATTGCAGAAGTGGTGTAATTAAATATGGTGGTTCGAGGGGACCGAGTAACCAGCAGGCTATTAAATCGAGGTGGAATAGTAGAGGATGAATAAAATCTAATATGATGACCTGTGACTAAATCAAGTAGGAATTATATGGAATCAAACGAAGGTAACTAAGAAAAAACGCAATCAAAGATGGTGAACATGGCATGACAGGTCATGAGAGAATGTTTGTTTCGTCGGCACACCTAGTAACTTAAACAAATGAAATAATTTATGCCTGACATGGAATGATAGAGCATAAGTATGTAAGAAATATGGTGACGATATTATGTAACATGGTGGTGGTAGTGATGGAAACTAAGATTGCTGACAGGGAATACAAAAGCATGGATAAAATACAATATATGGTGGATGGAGCATAGATTAGAAGGAATAACTGAGCATGATGGTAAGATGACTAAACAAAATGGAAACCAAGATGGTAGTAGTGTCAAAATGTAATTTCTCCCTCAATTTTTGGGATTTTCTCGATTTTATGATTTTTCTAAATGTTTTGTTTTGAAAGTTACCTAGGGTCAAGGTATAGGTCAACAACCAACATGGTGGCTAAATCGGCAACTCTTCTGGTGTTGAAATCGATAATTAATACTTTAGCATCACCTAGGCGATGAGAATGAAAACGAATGACAAACAAAAAAATTAATATGGTGGGTGGAGTGCATTCGACAGAATGAGGAAAGGTGTGGGGGGTGGAGGACTATTGACTAATTAACCAATGAGAAACATTAGTGGTGGGTAGAAGTAGCATGAGTAATCAACCAATAAAAACACTTTTGGGGGGTTAAAAGAGCACAACTAATCAACGAATGAGGAACATTGGCGAAGGGAGGGGAGGGGAATCGACTTATAAACAAATGAGAAACATTGGCGAGGGTCAGTCGTCTGCTCGACATGGTGCTGAGGAAACCTCTGGAAATTTATATTTATTATAAATTTTCAATCATAATTTTTTAATAACTTTGTTTATACATTATTGTATGTTTTTAATTTTTAATTTTTATGGAGAATTTTGTAATTTTTTGGGAGTAAGGTCATAAAAGGTCACTGGGTTAAGGTCAAAGGTCAAGTTCAAGGCCACTTGTTTTCAATATGGCGGTTGTGTGACGCCATATAATGTAGGCTGGTCGGTTCCAGTCCCCCGTCCCTTCTAGACCAAAACATTCAAAATTTTAATTTTTTTTGTAAATTTTAAAATAATTTTTTAATATAAAAGTTATTTTTTAAATTAATTTGTACATTTTTATATCTTTTTGGCATTTTAAAAACAATTTCTCTTATTTTTTGTTTTAAAGTCATCCAAGGTCAAGGTCTTGGGTCAAGGTCACCTGGATCCAAGTTGAATTTTTTGGTTCCAAGGTCATTGAAGGTTATGGGCACAGGGTGTAGGTCAAGGTCAAGGTTATCTAGATTCAATATAGCCGTCCTAGTCAGTAATGTATTATGCTCGCCGAATTTATGTATTTACTCGAATTTTACAATTTTTCTCGATTTTTGTTTTNCCTAGTCAGTAATGTATTATGCTCGCCGAATTTATGTATTTACTCGAATTTTACAATTTTTCTCGATTTTTGTTTTCAAGGTCATTGGGGACAAGGTCACTGGCATCCAACATGGTGGTTGGAGTCATCAATGTAATGTTTTCGTCGATTTTTATTTCATTGATTTTTTCAATTTTTTGGGGAATTTGTTATTGGAATTGTTTGGCTTCAAGGTCATAAAAATAAAGGTAAAAGGTCAAGGTCGAAAGGTAAAAAAAACGATCTCCCCAAATCCTTCCAATGGATCGTTTTTGCAAATAAGGGGACTGTTTTGAAAATGAGAGGATCAGTGCTTTTTGAGGGATTAACTTCTAGAGCATAAATTATTTACCCATAATAAAATATAACTGCATTTTTTCGTTATTTTGCATTCCATACGAATAATATGAGACATAGTTATTTATTTTAAGATAGCGCAGTTGGTAGAACGTCAATCACTGAGGGTGCGGGTTCGATTCCTTTCCCAGACGTAATTTTTTTTCGTTGGTTTTTCTTTTTGAGAAAAAATAGTACTTAATTTATTTTACATCACATTGTTTTTTTTTTTTTAAAGGAAATAAATACAAGAACATTTTTAACACACATGTTAATATCACTTCAACACAAAAGTTGTTTTGCCGCAACAAAAACACTACCTTAATGTTGACAGAATAACAAGAAGGTAATGTTTTTACAATAGTACTTAACGTTACATTAATGTAAATAGCTTAACATTATATTACATTAACCGAAACATTAGTTACTAACGGCTCACATACAACAACAAATTACTGTCGTCACAACATTAAACTTNAACAACAAATTACTGTCGTCACAACATTAAACTTTCTTCTGTGCGAGGGGCATTTATGGGCTATTCACGGTAAAGTGAGAACTTTTGAAATCTCCCGCATTTGGAATAATAGTCAATAAATATAATTTATTGTATCCTTAGACATTAACTTCAGAGTGCAGTGGAATCTACACACTGGGTTTATCACTTACACGGCAATATCTATTTTAAAAAAAGTTGTTAAAGGATGAAAAATGGCTGAAATAAAAAACTAGGGACTCAAAAGTGTTCACTTTACCTTCAACTACCTATAGGCAAGGTGTTATCATGTATTGTGGTATGGTGGACGTTATATAGTACATTCGTGGCTTTTTCACACTTTTTAAATAAAACATTTAAAAAATCACCCCATGTATGAATTGTTTGGTCGTTTCCTCGTGCATCTGAAGCATTTTATACTTGTGTTAACGTAAAATGGCCTTATTTTGTTTAAATTTAATTTTTACTCATACTTTGTATGGNGAAGCATTTTATACTTGTGTTAACGTAAAATGGCCTTATTTTGTTTAAATTTAATTTTTACTCATACTTTGTATGGAAAATATAATATTTAATTTATAAGAATGAAAACAGGGAGAAAATAGGTGTGTTAGTAATGCCTAGTATGAAATAGTTCTTATGTATTACACTAAGTGCACACGATTGCGGTGCGTTGTCTTATTGGCGTAATTTTCTAGACTCGGTTAAGCTTTGCTTACATGAGGAGGAGGAGGAATATCTTGGAAGTAGAACTTAAGCAGGGCTTCAGAAAAGTCGTAAGTTTTGCTGTATTCCTGCCCCCCCGCCCCGCGAACATTTTTCTGGGCGACCAGGAACGTAAGCTACAACAACTTCCCATCCCCGTGACGAACAACACTGGCGTTTCCTTGGGTGGATAAAGGGAGATGATAACTAATGACTAATGGGGCTCGTTTACCTTTGGACTGTATTCTGCGTTTGAGGCCGAAAAGCGCGGGATCGATAAGGGCGACACTGCCACGCACATCAAGTGCGCCATCGTCACTACGNTTCTTCTGTGCGAGGGGCATTTATGGGCTATTCACGGTAAAGTGAGAACTTTTGAAATCTCCCGCATTTGGAATAACAGTCAATAAATATAATTTATTGTATCCTTAGACGTTAACTTCAGAGTGCAGTGGAATCTACACACTGGGTTTATCACTTACACGGCAATATCTATTTTAAAAAAGCTGTTAAAGGATGAAAAATGGCAGAAATAAAAAACTAGGGACTCAAAAGTGTTCACTTTACCTTCAACTACCTATAGGCAAGGTGTTATCATGTATTGTGGTATGGTGGACGTTATATAGTACATTCGTGGCTTTTTCACACTTTTTAAATCAAACATTTAAAAAATCACCCCATGTATGAAGTGTTTGTTGTTTCCTCGTGCATCACAAGCATTTTATACTTGTGTTAACGTAAAATGGCCTTATTTTGTTTAAATTTAATTTTTACTCATACTTTGTATAGAAAATATAATATTTAATTTATAAGAATGAAAACAGGGAGAAAATAGGTGTGTTAGTAATGCCTAGTATGAAATAGTTCTTATGTATTACACTAAGTGCACACGATTGCGGTGCGTTGTCTTATTGGCGTAATTTTCTAGACTCGGTTAAGCTTTGCTTACATGAGGAGGAGGAGGAATATCTTGGAAGTAGAACTTAAGCAGGGCTTCAGAAAAGTCGTAAGTTTTGCTGTATTCCTGCCCCCCGCCCCGCGAACATTTTTCTGGGCGACCAGGAACGTAAGCTACAACAACTTCCCATTCCCGTGACGAACAACACTGGCGTATCCTTGGGTGGTTAAAGGGAGATTATAACTAATGACTAATGGGGCTCGTTTACCTTTGGACTGTATTCCGCGTTTGAGGCCGAAAAGCGCGGGATCGATAAGGGCGACACTGCCACGCACATCAAGTGCGCCATCGTCACTACGCGTAAGGCTCTGAACTGATGTGAAGTGTTCTCGTGCTGCGCCCACCTACGGGACTTAAAGCGACGACCGTATAATTTTATTGGTGGGGAGTTTGCAGCAATGTTCAATGCAGGACCCTGTAATAATTTCGTAGGATTTGCCACAGGATGTTTTAAGCTATAACGGTCTGAAAATGTCATTTTTCGTCGTGTTGAATAGTGCACTTTGAAATAGATGCCAAATATAGTTCGCTGGCATCACGACAAAATAAAAACTACATAAAGTAAAAGGGAAGTATTTTCTGAAGTTCCATATTTCAAAAATTGTTTGACTATGCATGGGTCAGATACATCAGCAGTAATTAGGTCAGTACCCCAAGCACTTCTTCGGGCACGTGGACTGGTCAGCAGTTGTACACGTCGGTGAAGGGGGAGGAGGCAAGGGGGAACAACCTGGTCCAGTGAATTACTGCCAAGTTTAGCGGAAAAGGACCTTGAATCCGGTCTCACTGTGCCCAATTAAAGGTGCCGAGTAAAGGACGACCGGACACCGGAGCATTCCTTCCTCCACCCCTAGCCCACACGTCACCCGTTTTTTACGCTATTTAAAATCCGTACTCCACCCCCTCCACCCCTCCTACCACATCTCTTTTCGCTTCCCGTCTCCGATGCTTAACGGAGGAACGGCTCTTTCTCTTTTCTTTTTTTCACGGTTCATTTGTTTTTCTCTTTCCCTGCGCAAGCAACCTACAAGGAAAAATACTTCTTCCGTATTTGAAGCAGTTAATGGAGAACGGAGCGGGTGGACCGGGTAAAAAAAAAGTATTATAGATCTTTCAAAGAGAGAACATTTTGAAAAATAAGTTTAAAGGGAAAAGGAATGAAAGGAGACGCGCGGAGACGTCGAGGGAAACGAGAGTAAGAGGCTGGCTGGTGAAGAGATGTTGAAGACGGTGGATGGTATTGGAGGGGGGTGGGCGAGGGGGAGAAACTCGTTCTCGATTTGGTCGCTAATTAAACTCGTTAACCGGCCACCATCGCCATAACCGGGAAGCCGATCAGGCCGGGGCCTTTCGCCGCACTTGTGTACCAGAGAGGCAGTCTGGCGGGGCCCCGGCTACCGAAGAGCCGATGGTTCGATGCTTCGCGACCTCTTCCCGAACAACCTACACACGAATATTCCTCTCGCGCACGTAATTCGGGGAGTGACCGTAGCCGTGCTCGAACCACTGATCCATGTTGTTCGCTGCACCCCCCCCCCC
>NQII01005187.1:63209-91753 GCA_002778355.1 Clitarchus hookeri | reverse complement strand
TTCCGCGACATCGTTTCCACATTAGTGATGCGTGTACCGTGGATGTGTGTGAGTGCGTTTTTCGAGGAGTCCGCTTGGGGCGCTGGTGTCGCCGGTAGCCCCCTCGACGCCCACGCGTGCAGGAGGACACCCGGGTACAACAAGTGGACAAGAGTCACGTGGCCGCCCGTGGGTGCGACCCAATCCAGGTGAGTCCAGGTGACGTCACACCAACACCTCGACCCCTTGTGCGCCGAAGCTTCAGCGAGGGTGTGCAACGGCATGCACCCCTTCCCCCCAGCTCTTCGAACCCGTCAAGACTGTAGTAGCGAGTTCAATGACCTGTAGGCTAGGCTGCGCAGTACTATGGGTACTTGAGGCCATACACTAAAGATGAGGTAGACCGATTATTCGTCTTCTGCACATGCACAAAACATTGGCCTACCCCAAAGGAACACAACTGTCAAAATCACATGGTCGACAGTGATGAACGCCTTTATTTATATAGCAATTTTCAAATGACAAACACTTTAATATGAATAAAATACCTTTTTCAATTTGAATTTCATTAAACTTCATCACAAGTTGATTAGAGGAATTACACATACATCTCAAAGCAGTTGTTTACCAATGAGTGTTCTAACCTCAAATCCAATCCATGCGGTTTTTGCTAGACGTGTTGTAAGGAAAGCAGTTCAATGTTGGGACACGGAGTCTCACTGTGCACAGCCAGCGAGATCGGCCTACCTCATCTTTAGTCTATGCTTGAGCCCCAACTATAGTCCTATTACGGTTACTTCCAACTTTTCTGAAGCCCTGCTGAAGTTCAATTTCCAGGATGTTTTCTCCGCCTCATGCAAATCAAGTTTAACCGAGTCTACATAACTACACCATAGGGGCAATCCATCGCGTTCATGCGCACTCAGTTTAATAACTTTTTTCATAAGTGCTATTTCTTACTAGGCATCATCAACACACCTGTTTTCTCTCAGTTTTTACTCATGCTAATTATAAATGAAATGTTATAACTCATTAATAAATTATAAGTAAAAGTTGAATTAAATAAAAAATGAGGCAATTTTATGTTAACACAAATATAAAAGGCTTGTGATACACAACATATTTAGGAAACAACCAAACATATCATACATGGTGTTATTTTTGAGAGGTTTGATTCAAAAAGTGCGAAGAAACTGTGACTAGACTATAGACGACTATCGATTACTGCCCCGTGATTCACCCTGTTTTAACACAAAGAAGATAGCATGATTTTAGTTCTCCTTGATGATTGCAGAAGAGTGTATTAAACTCTGATTCAACAGAAAAAAATTATGCAAATGTACGCATGTTACAAGTTATAGTTTGTTCTTAAGGTCTCTACGTAGCAAGGCGGCAGCCGAAGAATTTGAAAGGGGAACCAATGTTAAAGAAATTCCTTCTCGATGTATCAATTTGAAAGATAAATTTTTATAACGAAAAGAATTCTACGTGAAATTTCTTAAGAAATGTTACGCGTTTTCCTGTGGGGCTTGGCCGCCCGAAATTCGTCCATTCAAACTATAATCGTTTACCTTTGACTGCGAGTCTTTGAGGGAGTGACACGCAACCAGTGGCCTAGTTACATACACATGCCGGTATGTCGAATAAATTGTTACCTCATAATATTGCGCAATTGAAATGTCACAACCCATTACTAGAATCGTAGGAAACTTGCGTTTTATTTTGGTTGCAAGTGTTTCTTCTTAGGTGTTTCTTCATTGGTTATTTATTGTTCTTGTGATTGCCAAGTTTTAATCCATTTCAGTTAGCAAGGGATTCCGTCCTTGTTTTCATGCGAGTTTATTACTGACAAAGGATCTTCCAGGAGAGCTGCCTATTAAACCAATATTTAATTGCAAAAGTATAGTCTATTCGCATAATCTTCACACTTTTAGAATCAAACAAAAATTCGCACAGCCAATCAGAGAGAGGGGGTACGCCCAAACCAAAGGAACCGACCACGTTATTCCGTTTATGTGTACTATCAACTCTGTGGTGGGACGCCGAACCAATAATAGCCAAGCAACAAAATGTGGGCGCCATCAAGGGTTCCCACAGTGGTAGCAATCAACCAGTGAAAGATGCATTTGCTGAAGCATAAAAACAACTTCTGCTGGTCATCGTACTAGCGATATTTTCCAACATCTAACCACGTTCCCTTTACGACTGAAAACAAGTCGTTGTAAACCCACCTAGAATTTGCAGTCACTCAACTGAATTTACCTCGGGTAAATTCCTGCTAATTTGCATAGAATTATGCTACTTGAACCTTCAGATTACAAATGGACTTTATCAATGTGTTATTTGCAAGCCTTTATTACCGGAATCATCCTTGCTGAGTGTGTCGTTGTTAAGATCACTTATTCAGCTTTGAAACATTGCTGTCATATATACGCCAGATTTATTTCTAAAATATATGTTGGTACATGTGGGAGTCTGGATCCACGTCTTGGGTCCTTGATTCGATGCCAGGACAAGAGCTTTTTGGACAGGCTTTTCAAGTGGCGAGTGCGGTGGACACTGGCGCCTTTGGGGTGTTTTCCTGGGGTGATCCCGTTTCCTCCTCTGTTTTCATTACATCGCTGTTCCATCTTCATCTCTTTAATGCTGAAACTGCCTGAAGTGGGAACAAGTTCAGATTTGCAGTTAAGTACATTATTTGTATTAGCAAAGTATCGTCAAGTTCACGGTGAATTGACCACATTGGAAAAACCTTGCTTAAGGATCTACTATACTGCTAATTTTGTATCCTTACGCCAAATATAAAATTAACATTGCCATGGGCGTAAATATCTTATTCGCGCATAACGTAAATAAAAACATGAAAATTTTAAAACCCTGATGTGTTAGTAATATGTAAATTCATAATATTGTTGGCATAAAATAATAAACACCAATTTTGTTTACCATACAATGAGAGAAAAGTTTGTTTAAGCCAACAGTGTATTTCTTTGTACTTAGCCGTACAAATGAATACAGTTGATTCAACCAAATATTATGTTGTCAGGCAGATTTCATTAGCCCAAATTGNAGTGTATTTCTTTGCACTTAGCCGTACAAATGAATACAGTTGATTCAACCAAATATTATGTTGTCAGGCAGATTTCATTAGCCCAAATTGAAGGTTTGGTCACTCCAAGTGTATATTTTGTCAGCTTAACTAAATAAGTTTTGCTGCGTTACAGATTTTGATTGGTCAGCAAAATATTTTATTAGAGGAGCTACTCTTTTGTTTGGATGTACACAAGCACGTATTTTGTTGGCTCAATGAGACCTTTCTTTGGGTGTAAATTTAAACACTACGCTTGCTGTAGTCAAAATTATGAACTATTTCACTAAGTTTGCTGACTAGGTAACTAGAGGTCTGCGTGGCCGTGCTTGCGGTAGCATGTATGCAATTAACGGGCAGTGGTTTGTTTTTAAATGTTTATTTCAAAATGCTCACTTCAACTTGAACAGCCTATAATATATACATAATAATCATACTAGATATTCAGTTTGTCTACGAAAGTTATAATAAATGAGTTGACAAATTTAGTTTTCATTTACAGCTCCACGCGACCCCTGGATGAAAACGGAGAAGGCAATCATAGTGACTGAATTCCGTCCTTCGGAGTTTTACTTGCACAGCCTTACAATAATGTGTAGTGGGTAGAAGGTTTGTTAAACATTTGTTATTTTGGTAGCTCTGTATCAGTCATTCGAACGTGCCTAGCGGTGTTTCAGTTTTGCGTTATTACGCAACCATTGCGAGTTTAATTTATCATTCAACTCTATTTTTTTTTGCGTGTTAATAATAGTGCTTGATTCACAAAAGATTTACAAGGTACCTTGTTTGGTTTTTGGGTTCACTTCTTAGTTTTAGCCTGACCTTTTGTTCTACATCAGACACCGATTACATGATAACAAAATATACTCCGTTAAACGGCGTTGCCATATAGCGTAAGTAAAAATTTTTTTTATGGAATTTTGTTACTACGTTTTTTAGGCCTATTTCCGCTTTGAAAATAGAGTTCACTTAAATTTAGAGCATCGACGCTAATTACTGAGACATTCTGATTAAGTGAAGTGACTAAAGTATATTAAAAATTCTCGTGTGTTACTTGCGTATGTGTGCATTTCCGTGTATAAAAAAGACAACAGGAAGGTCAGTCTGAATCAGTACACATAAGAAAATATCTTAACACTACAATTTCAGCACATTTTCCATGATAGTTCAATTAAATTAATGTTTTTGCTTGTTTTGGAGGTGATATTTGCTGCTATAGATCTATAACAAAAACTCAGAAGCTTTACTTAAATTTTTAATCTGGCTTACAGGATTTATTCCTTTACGTAAATGACTGAGTCTCAGAAGCTCATTCTGTCTGGGACAGAAACTTAATCGCAAATGGTAGCGTATACCTTAAGTATTGCTTCAGCGAAGCGTGCTATGTA
Source organism: Clitarchus hookeri (assembly GCA_002778355.1). Lineage (NCBI taxonomy): Eukaryota > Metazoa > Arthropoda > Insecta > Phasmatodea > Phasmatidae > Clitarchus > Clitarchus hookeri. The sequence continues at coordinate 87,298 of NQII01005187.1, read as the reverse complement.
TTTATCAAGATGACTTTATCCGGGTGTACTCTTAACACGCCAATACTGCTGCAAGTATTGACTCAAGTTTCAGAATTGGATTAATTTTTTTAAAATAAAAATGAAACACGATTTTAATAGCTAAAAGAGATTTTAAATTTCCAGTCGTAACATGAAATGAAAATATTTATTAAAGGCCATTCCAGTTAAAACCAAAAACCAAGAAAATCTTTTAAAAACTACAAAGATTTTTGTGAAATGCTTAAAGTAAGAAAATATTTTCGATAGTTTTTTTTTTTTTAATGATGAATATACTTTTGCGATTAGTAATGTTATAATTTATATACGCTTATTAAAACCTATGGTTGAGTATCTTCCCATTTGTTATTTAAATTGCTAGTGCTAAAATTCTACAAGTAATAGTTAAAAAAAATTTTTGAAGTCTATAATTTGTTGCATTTATCATGTGAAACACAGAATCAATACACAGAAGCAAACACTCCACAAAACTTATTAACAGCAGAATTGAGAAAAAAAATACAAGAATGCCATCCGTGCTAATAATGAACTTAGAGAATAGATCGCTCATTTAGAAATGTTGTAAAAACTGTTTACAAATGATAGGTCCAGATTCTTACACACTGTTCCAATTTTCAGAATCAACGAGAAGTCGTATACTGAGGTACACATATTATGCTTTCATTTTATTTGTTAGTTGTACCATCCACTGTATGATTTCCCGCTTGTAGGTTTCAGGATTGTATAGCAGTGTCAAAAATAACGGATACATTATTAGTCGTTTTATGAAGCGGGCTGCCTGATTACTAGAGACCACTGTGGTCTGCAGTACTTAAAAAAACGGTATTGAGTAATTTGTTACCCTTGAAAACTTTTTTTAAATCGGCGAATTCGTCTGTGACCGACTATATTAAGTTATTTTTAGTCCCCCCCCCCCTACTTGGTCATGCGGAGACGTATGATTTGATCTCAGGCGTTTTCACTTCAAATGGTTGTTCACCCAAGTATTATACAGTCACCTTTCAGTAAAATACTGGTAAAATTACATAACACAAACCCTCCTAACGAAACATTCATTGCACTGAAGTCCTGATTTACTTACGCGCATAGGAGGAAAAATAAGTATATTTTCAGACACTTGGTTATTTTGCCATTTGAACATATAATTTATCCGGAAAAAAAATTGAAATTTGACAGCATACAATCCAAAAGCAATTCAAGGGTAAACTTGGCATCTCGCAGTAATAGCGGCCGGGAAAACAAGCAACAGCAGTAGTGTTGGTTCGGCCTATCGGCAGGTCATTTAACTCGCGCCTTGTTCCGGTCGGTAGTTGCAACATGTAATTAAAAGACGGTCGGATATCATCTCTCATTACAGAACATTAACACGTTATGTCTAATGCTGCCGGTTGCGGTAAATGCGCACGAATCGCGGCTGGTGGAAGCAGAAACTTCGTATGGGAATTTTTAACGTCTGTTAGGTAGGATGCAGACTGACAGTTCCCCTACTTCTCGCACGATGAAGATAACCAAGGTGGCCGTCCTCATATCGCATTAAACTTTTTTTTAACAGTCAGAATGTATGAAGGTTTGATGCTGGAATATTGAGAAGTATGATCTAGCGAACAAAAATGGTCTTGTTGCGCAGCTGCTCAGGATCCATCGTTTTCTGTGTAAAACGCACAGAAATGTTCGGCTTCAGCGATGCAGTGCCTAGCACATTGGCAATACTACCTACGTAGGTCTATGATATGCTGCTGCGCCCACTGCACAGACGATTGTGGAGGGCATTTCCAGCACTTCCTGTATACAACATGCACCCTTGCAGTAATGAACCTGCCAGTTGGTTTCTGGCGACAGTCGACGTGCGATTGCCCAAGCGCCTGTAGCTGTATCGCTGCCGCTAAAAGATTTGTGTGCGCTTTACACGAGAACTGTGGATCCTGAGCAGTTGCAACGAAAGGGCAGTTTTTCTTAATTAGGTTGTATTGCTTAGTAAACCAGCATCAAACGCTCATTATTCTCGACGGTGAAAAAGTTGTCTGCAGTAAGAGGGTAGACACCCCTGTTACTTTCTGTCCAGCGGGAGGTATTAATGACAGTTTGCTCTTAGGTTTAAGATCCCAATAACACAACACATTACTTGGAGAACTGTAATTTAATTTCACTCTACTTGCACATAAATGAGAATATAAGCTAGTATGTAACTTTCGTGGCTAAATCTCTGATGGTTTTAAAATGAGAGCCATTTTAATACATAAACACTAAATAGCCAATAGGTATATGAGTGTAACCGATATTCAGGTCGTAACCAGCAGAGGTTCGCATATATGGTCTTGGGAATGTAAATATACCTTCATTTTGCAACCTGTACTCTGTCGGAAGATGTGCCCAGAGAACAGTGGTCTCGACTCTTATCAGTGCATCTTTCGCATCGTTTATTGCGGATTTTGGGAATATATAAAGAGCAGTACGTTTTAGGAATGTCAGTTTATCCAGTTATTGGCAGAAGTGGATAACTGCAGAGCATATCGGCTAGTTACTACAGCTATAAAACATTATGGAGACAATGAGCGATAATCCAGCAACAGCACCATCGTCTGAAGTGGAGCAGCGCCGTCTACTTCCACTGCTGCATCACCGACCGTGTCATCAGCTTTTTGGACCAGGCCGACACCTCATTGATCCCTAGCATCGACTTCTTGGACCATGCCATATCTCCTTGTTGGGTTATGCCATTCGCCACTTCGGCCGAGGTACCTGTAAGTCTACCAGAACTTTTGAGGTATTTGCCAGTGTCCTCGACAGAGTTTTGCATTGGGTCTATAGAAGTGCCATTCTGTTATTCAGCTGTGACAACTGTGTCATAAACTTGACCATCGACTTCTGTTGCGGTGGCATCTGTGTAATCGAGCTTCTTTGCTGAACCATTCCAACATTATCGGTGTGGTTTTTGTGAAAATACCTTCGCTTTCGACATTAGCGAACGTCGACATGGAAGTAGTAATTGTGAAGTGAGACCATAGTGTGTATGTTTTAAGTTCAATGTGTAGTTCCCATCTATACTGCTTGACAACCTGCACTTATATAAAAGACTTGCAATGGTGTTGANTTTAAGTTCAATGTGTAGTTCCCATCTATACTGCTTGACAACCTGCACTTATATAAAAGACTTGCAATGGTGTTGAGGCTCGCTTGGTGTCACCACTTCAGCACATTTTACTTTTGCCAGAAATGTCGAACCGCATGAGTCGTACCAGTGTTGGTTAAATCCCACTCACGAATCTCACTGATATGATAAATTTGACTGGCTCTTTTCCCAGCCCACTACAATTTATGAGTCGCTGATGCTTACATCGAGAGGAGAATGTGATGTAGAAAGAGTTGCATATGTCATGGGCAATAAAAAGATTACATGAAGTAGTTTNATACATCGAGAGGAGAATGTGATGTAGAAAGAGTTGCATATGTCATGGGCAATAAAAAGATTACATGAAGTAGTTTGGACCCCATTGCCAATTAATGCAAGTTGATATTAGCGCACACTGGCCAACAGGTTTGGCGATGGGTGACATGGATGCACACTGGTTGTCCATGCTAAAAACACGAATTACAAGCAAACTCTAGTGGATAATACTAAAAACATGAGTTTTAAGCTCAGTTTACTTGGCAAATATCGAGACAATGTATCTAAGCAGGTACAATTGGAGAGGCGTGGTAAATTGTTGGAAGGTTGACTAAATTAAATATAATGGTGAAGGTCAGTCGTTCACTCGATGGCATACTGGGAGGAGCTCTGTGTGTGTACTGTGTGATATTTATGTGAATTGAACCCCAGACTTCCTGCATGTATGTTTTTAAAAAAATGTTTTTTCTTTCAACTTTTCAGAAATTCAATTTTTTAATAATTTTTATTACTTTGATTTTAATAAATTATGGTATTTAATCAAATTGATTAGTGAAATAAAGCAGTTAAATTTTTTGAATTTTAAATGTNTGATTTTAATAAATTATGGTATTTAATCAAATTGATTAGTGAAATAAAGCAGTTAAATTTTTTGAATTTTAAATGTTTATTAATTGTTTTAATTTTTATGATTTTTTTAAAACAATCTTTCTAATTTTTTGCAATTTTTATTTTATTTTTATNATATTAATTGTTTTAATTTTTATGATTTTTTTAAAACAATCTTTCTAATTTTTTGCAATTTTTATTTTATTTTTATTTTTGGTTTTAAGGTCTAGGTTGAATGTCCAACATGGTCACCATTCAGTGACATCATCCAATATGGTGGTCAGGTCAATAATGCAAACAATCATGACCACTGCCTTACCTTATCCTCAGGGCTTGGATTACACATCAAGGTGTCTTGAATACATCTTACTAATTTGTGGACTTGTGTGGAAAATAAAAAATAAAACAAGCATAAAGAACTTGATAAAATATGTTCCTATTTTTCCTCTAGAAATTTTGCAGGGAAAAAGATGATATTGGGATTAGATCATTGATTTCTGAAGTAACTTTGGAGTAAAACGGGAAATATTGATGGTCATGGCGTCGCAAGATGATCACTGTCCGAGGTTATTGACCTGCTCCTCACTCCTCCTACATACTCCAGAGTCCCAGAACGCTCCAAACAAAACTACTCTGCCGTAGTAGAATTATACGTAACAGGTTTAATAATGCCTATGTTCTCTTACCCTTAATAAGACCATCTATTTTCACCCAGTTACAAATATTTTTAATTTTTATAAACATTTCTGATATTGTCATTGAATATTGAAATCTTCCTCACCTTCTTCTAGATAGTCAGCCATGCTGATTTGACAAGTGACTATCAGAAAGTAACACATGATTTTGATGTTTTAATTTCATTTAACAGTTTCACATGAATAAGAATGTGTCATGGTGGTCATTTTTCTAATGGTTGCTTGAAGATGTACATATATATAATATGTAAAATTATATATATATTTAATTAAATATGTAAAGTTTTACCACTTCTAAAGTATTTCTTTTGTTTCGCAATTATTACAAGCAAAATGTAGTAATTACTATCTAAAATGCACATCTTGGACAGAGGCCATCATACATTAAAGCGTAGAAGCGTTGTAGGAACTTGTACAAGTCAGTTGCACATGTAAATTGTAAAATTTTGAGGGAAATAGGTACATAAAGTAAAAATGGTACAACAACTTTATCTGAACCATGGCACGTTTTTTGCTGTTTTATATAATATTTTGTATAAATAAAATGAATAATTTTTATGGTAAAACTGCAGAATGAATTACAAGATTACAGGAGCGGGAAAGAAAGAAATGCATGCAAGTAGATACAGAAATGTAAATTGAAACTGTGAGTAATAATTACGGCGAGAAGAAAATGGTACATAAATGCGGCTAGAAGACACTTCAAAATGTGAAACTGGAATACAATTTGACAAATGATAAGCTGTACACAGGAACTTCTTCGGCCGATGCAGGGACATCGTGTGTCCATGGAATCAACCGATTTCTCAGTGCCCCATTAACAATATATTGATCTTAAACAAATATTTACTCACTGTTGACGTCAGTATCTTATGACATAATTTGCTAATATGCGTATTTTCCTCCATCACTGAATGCATGGCCGTGTGAACAGCCATGTCCATACTTTACTGAATTCGTCATAACTTACCTATTCGAATAATAAATGTATTTTATACTTACGCGTCGAGTTACAACACGAAAATAATGAAGCTGCCATTAGAAATCCAAAGCGAAAACACGTAATTTATAAAATAAGACCAGCATATTCTCACAGCAGGGAACACTGATGACAGGAAATATTTTTTCAATGAATATTTTGAGGCATGGGCAACGATGCAGTGCGGTGCCCGTCTATCGAGTGGTCACTGCAGGAGCATTTCTCATTGTGTATTATCGTCATGCATTGTCTCATCGATCACCAGAACCCTTTGCATTTTTTTTTTTACTACAGCAGTACTTAAAACTCTAGTGCATGCCACACTCATCAGCAACGTACAAACGTTGCTTCAGCGCGCGTGCAGAACAGGCCATTAAATCCGCAAGCAGCCGTAGGTATTCACGCGAGAGTGCGTGATTCTATGAAACCTAGGGTGCGTGATAACGCGATGTAGTCACATTGGGCATTTTGTATAGTTGCAGGTGCCTCTCAACGACATGGCCCATGTCTCAGCATGTGTTTGCTTCAGGACACGCATTCACACGGGAGGTTTTCTAGTCTTGAACAAATATGCGATACTTATTATCACAGACGTTCTATATAGCAACAAGATATTTTCTCGTATATTTACAACCAACACGATTTGTGCTGATATTCGTGCATTATGATCAAATTTCTCTAAACGTGACATAGCAGAAGCTTGCATAAAGAACAAACATTACATTCATATAGGGCTTCCTCCATCGCATAGGTGAAAGAATTTAGTTTCGAAGTTATATAGTGATGGTGTAATTCAATTACAACGTAGGTAAATAAGATATTCTATTTAGGCTTAAATTATATGATAATTATTGCCACTAAACTACAACAAATAAGAGTCAAAGGAGGATTAGAGTGGAGAGGTGGGAGTCACCCTGCCGAGAATCTCAAAGAAAGTAATTGGAAAAGGCCAGGTACAATTAAAAAGAATTCAGTTATATCAATCACCAAAAACCGAAAATCAACCCAGACAATGGGGTAAGTCCAGTTAATTTCTGGAAGGTATTAAAATTATATATTATTAGGGGCAAGTGATAAACTGAATCATTAATGTGGATATACGCAATTGTTACCCTTTCTTGTAAGTATTAGAAACCAAAACTGACATAACAATGTATCTACAAGTAATAAAATAAAATAACGCTTAAAAAAAAAACTAATATTTGAACACGAATAACAAAGGAGCTATCAAAGAAATTCTGGTGGGACTGGTTGTATTTGACACTATATTGTCAATCAGTTACTAACGTCCAAAATGTCTGTCGTCAGCAGCAAGATAATGTCTGCAACACAGTAGTAGAGAATGACAAACAGCAGCTACGGTTTCCATGCGAGTGGATTCACAGGCGGTCACAATCCCGTCACTCATGGCATCCAGTGTCCNTAGCTCCACCGCGTCGTTCGTCTTTGGAATTGCTTCCATGCAAGGTGGCTTTCTCCTTGGCCGGCTCGGCTCCCCTCCTGTTTCCTCCCCTCATTTCCCTCCCTTGATTACCCCTCCTCGGTGACTCATCGTAACGTTACCGAGCGTTACACTTTTTCATAAGTGACTCCCAGCCGCAACCTAATTTAAGACGTTGTCACGTCAAAAAAACTAATATTTGAACACGAATAACAAAGGACCTATCAAAGAAATTCTGGTGGGACTGGTTGTATTTGACACTATATTGTCAATCAGTTACTAACGTCCAAAATGTCNCCTATCAAAGAAATTCTGGTGGGACTGGTTGTATTTGACACTATATTGTCAATCAGTTACTAACGTCCAAAATGTCTGTCGTCAGCAGCAAGATAATGTCTGCAACACAGTAGTAGAGAATGACAAACAGCAGCTACGGTTTCCATGCGAGTGGATTCACAGGCGGTCACAATCCCGTCACTCATGGCATCCAGTGTCCGTGGCTTTGTGGCGAAGACAGTGTTTTTCAGAGTTCCCCGTACATAAAAATCTAAGGGCGTTAAATCTGGAGATCAGAATGGTTACTTAACACTTCCTCGTCAGCCTATCCACCCCCTAACAAGTGTTTCATCCAGCGGTGACCATAGTCTCGATTTTAATGTGGCGGTGCATCGTCCTTTTGGAAAAAGCAATCGTCATCTGCGGAGAGTTGGCGAACAGCTGGCACAAGTTTTCCTGCAAGATGTTACGATAATATTCACTTCACGATTTTGTCAAAGAAGAATTGCCCCGTAAGTCCTCTGGCAGACATACCGCACCACACTGCTAACCCAGAAAGATTAACTGCTTACTGCCACATAGTGAGGATTTTCACCGGCCCAGTACACACAGTTGTGGCGGTTGATAGTACCATTCAATTCAAATGTTGTTTTATAGGATAAGTCACGTCAGTAAGATGTTAATTGTCATTGCCTATGTTTACAACCCACTCACAAAATCCGACACACGTATATGGCTCGTCATCATTCATAGTGTGAAGTAGCGTGGGAATGTAGGGCATCAACTTTACTTTCTTTAAAATACGCTGGACACTTTGTTGACTGACAACTGACTCAAGGTCGGCTTGCCGCACTGACTTCGACTTCCCGGGGAATGTGTGAATGTATGCAACACAGCCTCTACACTTCCTTCGTCCGTTGTCGTTCTCTTCCTGCTGCACCGTCCTTTCTTCACAACACACACAGATCCGTCCCTCTCAAACTTGTCACGTAATCGTGTCATTGTTAGACGTAATTTTGGCGCAGTATTAAATTATGTCGTCCATGGTCTTTGAACCTCAGTCATGTTTTCACACTTCTAATAACACTTCAAAATCCACTTGCGTTTCTCGAAAGAAAAACTTTGACACCTCCGGTATTTCCTCTACAATTGTAGTTCTGACGGTCGGGGCTGTAGACGGAAGAGAAAACAGCAGAACGGCTAAACACAACCAACGTTGACTTTATAGCGTCAAATACACACTGTCCCATCAGATTGTTTGTAATTGTATCTCTGTTCTTCACGTCCAAAGAGTGTAAACATTAATTCGGGACAACAGGTATTTGTGTTGCAATGGTATAAGACCTAAATTAATTCTGTATACAATCCAGTTACTTTGCTTTTATTCAGTGTCGCAGACAGAGGTAAATTTTGCAAAGAAACTATAGAGAATGGATTCTGGGTATTCTTATGTGAATATGAGGTCGTATTAAGCAAGTTTTTCCAGCGCATTTGTGTTGACGACTGAAGGAGTCGCGTGTCAGTGACTCCAAGAGACAGGGGAAGGAAAGAAGAAGGTAGGATGGCGTCGGCAGGATGGGACCACGATGGTTATCTGCGAGCGCGGAAGGCCTGTCGGTGGCCGTGAGGTAGGTCAGTAAATCATTTTCTGAAGGTCGAGCGTTGGAGCGTGGATGAGAATCTGCGGCTCACACCGGCAGACGCACCAACGGGGCTGACCGTGAGATTTAGATCAGTAGTGTACTTGTAAACGGGCAACTCATTTAATTAGATTTTTAATTTTTTTAAATTATGTTTTGCTTCCTGTGTAAAAAAAAAAACTAACCGTAGAACGAATGCCATACTAACTTAAGTTCTTTTGTATTTCAACTCCTTGACATATTATCCCAAATATTTTTGTTTACGTAGAAAACGCTGCAGAATGAGTGCTGGTCAGAAAGCAGCACTAGCACTTGCGAAATCTTTCTGCAAAAAGTTATACTGCTCACTGCTTCTATGACGACATTTCGTAATTGATTGCTGCTTCTGGCATAGATAAGCAGATATATTCTTTATTGATATGAATTCGTAAGTTTCGCAAATTATTTTGATTCAATTGATGGACAACAAACACTCTTCGTCCATCTATCTTACTTTCGCCGTAGGGTGGCTATTCATTCAACACTCTTGAAGGACCCTGGACCTATAATTACAGCTCACCAGAGGTGTATCCGTGTTTCTGGGGAACGCATGGGTTAATAAAAATAATAGAGCTACATTTATTTTCTTGATTTTTTTACAACGATACAAAATACACACAGCTATTATCTACATCATTAAACTATATATGCCCACTATTTATACTTATTATTCNTACAACGATACAAAATACACACAGCTATTATCTACATCATTAAACTATATATGCCCACTATTTATACTTATTATTCCTATCAGCGAGGGCAATATCTAATGCCAATTTCTATTGTAATTAATTTTTTAATACTATGTAGATATAGTCACTTGATCGTCACTTATAACATACACATATACACCCAGAACCTCCAATCCCATACTTTAAAAAAAATTGCAATGTCTGCCAATCACGCATCCAGTCCCACTAACCAAAACAGTACAACCGGACAGCCTCTCTCGNTAAAAAAATTGCAATGTCTGCCAATCACGCATCCAGTCCCACTAACCAAAACAGTACAACCGGACAGCCTCTCTCGTTACTCCCGATGTTCGTAGACTGCCCACGCTGGTCACTGTCGCTGCTCGTCGCTCCGATAGTACCACGCCTGGCACCAATGGCCCACCGCGACTCCAGATCTCCCGACGCAGAGGGCACGCCGCGACCTACATAGCTCAGTTGGTCTGGCCCAGAACGTGCTTCGTCTAGGGGGAGGTGTGGCGATAACCAGAGAATTCGCGCAGCAACTTTCCCAAGACATTCAATTCCCAAAGGACGGGATCAGCACGAGTCCCGACGGCGTTATCGTTGCACGCGTTAGTGTCACCCGGCAAATAGCTTATAACTCGCCGCTCGCTTCTGCAGGTGACCGGTGATGGTCCTGAAGCACTGTGCTTCTCCCGCATGGCGGGGGAGGGGAGAGGGCAAGGAAAATACATGGAGTGGCTGCGTGTAACACTATAAAAAAATCTGGAAATGAATAAACCCAATGATGTACAATCTAGTAAAAAAAAAAAAAAACTTCTTCCAAAGACAACAGCTAATGGACATACGTACGCCACTCAATTGTTTAGAGTATTGTGGAATTTAGTCGTCAACTTGATAATTCGCGAAATTTGTGAACCTCTAGGTCTAGGTACAGGTAAAACAGTGAAATTTTCTATAATTACATATTTTTGAGTACTAGTCACACAAATACTCATTTTGCTGCAACCACTGAAATGTGCCAGGAGCAGTAGCAAATACGCTAGCTATATCAAACAAAATGTTTTCCTAAACGCGAATGTAACAGGAACCTGTAAGTTTTTGAAGTCTAGCTTGGTACTACTTTAATGCAGAAATAAAAGGCGCAATTGTTTAATTGTACCATATTATCACCTCCGATTTTGTGCCTTTATGATGGCCAGGAGAACCATAAGAATGCATTAAAAAAGACACAGATATATATATATGCATTATTTTACTACATTCTGTATTATATATATATATAAAGGTGCTGCCCTCTTGCCCATCCAGGCGCCAAAAACGCGCACACTTCTGTTTTTGAATGATGATATTTTGACGGTAGCTAATAGTAGAGAATCGCGCGGAAGACGAAAACAACTTTTCTGAAGCCCCTCTACAGTTCTGCTTTCAAGCTATTTCTCCGCCTCATGCAAACAAAGCTTAACGAAGTCCAGAAAACTACAGCAAATGGACAACGCACCGCATTCGTGCGCTCAGATTAATAATGCTTTGCACGATAAATATTTACAACNAAACTACAGCAAATGGACAACGCACCGCATTCGTGCGCTCAGATTAATAATGCTTTGCACGATAAATATTTACAACCAGGCATTACCAACACACCTATGTCCCCTCTGATTTTATTCATATGAATTTGTAGTAGATGAACTAAAGGTAGTCGTTAAAGTTGAATTTAACCAAACACAAGATATTTTTATGTTAACAGACTTATAGAACGCTCGGAATACAATACATATTAGGAAACAACCAGACACGTCGTACAGTGGGTGATTTTTCAAAGGTTTGACTAAAAGAAGGTGTGAGGATAACGCGAATCAGACTATAACTCGCTTTAGGTTATGTAAAATTTCGCTACCAAGGGATGATGAGGGGGACGAGAGTCTTCTTCCCCCTCCCCGATCTCACGAATGCACGTCCAAGCGTCATGTATGGGGACGGGGAAATGCAATTTCCCCCCTCCCCCCACCCTTCGTAAAGAAACAACGCGTGTTCGAGTGTCGTAGGTCGGGCACGAAGGCTGAAACTGCGGGTCGACGGGCGTGACGGCCGTGCCTCGTGCTGCTCTGCTTTCCGCGAAACTGGCGAAGGCGAAGGCCAAGAACCGCGGTCGGCTAGTTCCCGTCGCGTCGCTCGTCTTTACGCAAGTGTTTCCCCTCCCCTCCCCCCCACACGAGACCGGTCTGTTTCCGCCGTGGTAAGCTACGCGCCGGTACCACGCCTTCGCATCGCCACCGAAACACTTTCGCAACCAAACTGCTGCGTAACTAGGGAAACACCTGAATCTCGTGGAAAAGATTTCACGGCCAGTTCTATTTCCTAACACTTTAGCTCAGATCCAGTTTTTGTGATTGGGTGATCTAGATTGTTACGCGTCTTCAGTGTCTGCCCGCGAATCAGACACGTACGGTATCGGAGCAACTAAATTCTGATTAGCCAGTCAACTAATAAAATGTCTTCTCGCAGACAAACGCCGCCAACAAGCAAAAGGAATCTACTTGTACGCTCGTAGGGTATTGAAATATATAGCATGTGTGGAAATATTTTCGCGAAATTCGGGTGTCCCTACTCATGACTATGTTCGACACCCACCAAGGCGGACCTGGTTTCGTTCCAGGCGGTGGGAATCGTGCCAGACGATGCGGGTTTTCTCGGGGATCTCCCGTTTCCCCCCGAACTTGCATTCCGGCGCTGCTCCATACTCTCCTCGTTTCACCCTCGTCGGTTCTCAAGACCTCGATGTTAAGACCAAAAATATCATCTCTCCACCCCTTTCCGGTCCCCGTGTTCGTGTTCCAGGACAAATTGCTCTTGAAGTAATCAGTAGCCGGTGTTATGAGTCTCTCCCTAGTGACTAACCTTATTTATTGAAGTTTCTGCACTTCTAAGTCGCGACTGGCCAATGCTGAAAGCGAAGCAACAAACATGCAATGCGATGTTAATTGATTACGAGAATCATGCTCGACTCTAGTACAGCGCACAACAAAATATTGAACGTTAGCAACACTTGAGCTCGTAAATTAATTTTACAGGAGCACCATGCTGAAGACTGTACCTGAAATCTACTTCAAAATTTTCGTTACATACCGAAAAATTTTACCTCTCTGTGAGAAGCGGTATCTGCGGCACGATATGTTTGTAATCAAGAACAAGCTACGCTTCAAGCACTTGTACATTCGAGCTGCTGGTTCGATTGGCTCGGCGTATATTAGGCACCTTCTGGATGACTTCGAGACAACAACAAACCTTCAAGTAAACAAGGACCTAATCTGGTGGCGCATATTACTTAAGAATACAGAGATGAAAAAGCTGCTTTCAGTGTAGTTTTACATCTTCCATTGTGTAACTTTACAATGACCGTGTGTGTAAACTTGCATTACGTTCTGGAGTATCTGTGAGCGTATATTTACACACAAATGTTCTGTAAATTTACATTTTTAAGTGTAATTTGATAAAATTTGTACAGTATTTTTATCTTTACACCAATGTTCTTAGAAATTCTAGGTTAACTAAAGGTTTTTGTTTAAAACGTGTGATCTAGCGGTAAGGAGTAGAACTACTTCGAACTCCATTTGTGTGTTCAAAAGGAAAACTTAACTCCCACTGATGAGATACGATGGATTTTGCATATAACTACGTATTCTATATCTGAAGTTAATTGGTATCCACAGTTTGGAGATATATGGGTCATAACTTTGTTAAACCACCAAATTAAAAAACGGAGTACAATAACATGAAAACTGTTAAAGTGCACATAAACATTATGCAGTTGTAAAATAACATATAATAGCGACAAAATTGCTAATTTAAACAGAGAAAAATAAATAAATTGATTATCTACAAGTACAATGAATATGTGTTTAAACTATTTTGTAACCAATAAAAGACAATGTGTTAAAATTACAATTGCGATGTATGTGTAAATTTACGTGTCGTGGAGAAAAATACTACACGCATGTTGCAGCTTATTTTCTGCTATAGAGTAATTGTAATGTTACACCATTCAATGTAAAATCAGTAGTACAAAGTACATGTTATTTTACTAATTCATAGTATAGAATTACTTGGACGTAGAGTAAAATAACACTTACATATGTAGGTGTAAAATTACACCTACTTCAGTGGAAACACTGCTGCCACAGTCATTATGTGTAAAATTAAACGATTTTCTTACAGTGTAACCTACAGCTCACTGAATCCGCGTATTTATCTTACTCCTATTTCTAATCAGCCCCCAGGTAGGCAGATATGCATACTCTCCGAGACACGGCGTTGTGACAGAATAGATAAATATATGCAAAGACGAAATGGCGTGGCGGTTCCTTGATGTCGGCGTACACACTCTGAGATTGGCTGTGCGAAGCTCTTGAAACAGGGCTGTGTGTATGATTGGCTCCCACGTTCTCAAAAAGGTTACCTATTATCTCTGCTGCCGCCTAGCGAGTAGGTTACCAGTCGTAGATCGGCGAACGCCGTTCCAACCTTTTTCTGGCGTCTGCGGCTGGAGGGTATGTCTTATTTTGTAGGTAAACATAATGGACACGTGTTAAATAACTTCACTGAAAAATGCATTTTTCAAAAATGCTGCAAAGCTGTCGAAGCTTCAGGTAGGCGACAGCATTTGATGTGCTCTGGGGAGCGCGTCACTAGGCCTAAATGTCATTTCGTATAAAATTTCATGAAAAATTTTATTTTACCAAAAGTCATTGGGCTTAAAAGTCACTTGGCCTAGATGTCACCTGGTCTAAGATTAACTTAGCCTAAATGACACTGGGATCGCGGTGGCTGAGCGGTTAGTCTGCTCGCTTCCCACCTAGGCGAACCGGGTTCTATCTCCGGCTGGACCACCCCCAAATATTTCGCATGTGGGAATCGTGCCGGACGATGCCACTGGTCGACGGGTTACCTCGGGAATTCCTGTTTCCCCCAACCCTTTCATTCCGGCGCTGCTCCACACTCACCTAAATCGCTCTCATCGGCTCTCAAGACCTCGCTGTTAAGAGCCGTCCAAATCCCTTCATTCTTTTTCATTCATCAAAATGACACTTGGCCTAAAAATATAATTTGGCATAAAAGTGATTTAGCCTAAAAGTCAATTGGCCTGAAAGTCAGTTGGTCTAAAAGTCACTTGGTCTATAATTCACTTTGTCTAAAAGTCACTTGGCCTAAAAAATTATTTGCCCGAAAAGTTTTGGCTAAAAATCTACTTGGCATAAAAGTTATTTGACATAAAAGTCACCTAGCCTAAAAGTCACTAGCCCTAAAATAAATTTGGCCAAAAAACATTTAAGGCTAAATGGCATTTAGGCTGAATGACGTGTACCCGTACTCTGTGCAGACGTGGTGCAAAGCGCGCTGCGGGATCAAGGATACCGCAGGTGGGCCGCGGCCGAGAGCCGGGTTATTTCTTGCGCTGGACCGAGGGGAGTCCGCCGAAGAGGCCGGAGCGCCTATAAACTGAAGTGTGATGCCGTCTCGCGAGCGGTTGCGGCGTCGCGACGTGCGCGGAAGCCCAACAACACCGGCGCTGCAAGGATGGTTCTTCCGCTGCGAACCGCGCCGCTCTGTTCGTGCAACTGACCCGCCGCACGGCCCGCAGACAAGCTACACGCTCTTCACGGCAGTCTATTCGCGGTTTCTTCACACTTTTTCAATCAAACCTTTGGAAAATCACCCCATGTATGATGTGTTTGGTTCTTTCCTAAATATTTCATGTATCACAAGCGTGTTATGCATGTGTTTGCACAAACGTGCCTCACATTCGTTTAAATTAAACAGCCGCATTGCGCAAGACACATTATTTTATGAAATATTTNCGTGTTATGCATGTGTTTGCACAAACGTGCCTCACATTCGTTTAAATTAAACAGTCGCATTGCGCAAGACACATTATTTTATGAAATATTTTGCCGGTTTTAAGGGAAATTCGGTAAATTTTGAGGAAAATTCTGACGATTTTAGACGTTTTCGAAGGGAAAAAGGGAAATTCTGAGAGAAAAAGGAAAAAAATTACCTCGTGACGTTATCCAAGATGGCCACCAGCTGATCTCCCTCGTCCCTGCCAGGACGCCAGGTGACGCAGAACCGCTCATTTCTAACTACTGCGAACTCGTTTGTTTAGGATTGGATTTTAGTGTTGGCGCACCATGATTGTTCTCCAGTGGAATGTGTCTGCTGTGCGGAGTGCGCTAGAGTAGCTGCCGTGCTTCCAATGTTGTCCGCAGCGGATGGCGCACTGTTTTCAGCTGCTAATGGTGGGTTCCACTTTGCTGACCTTCTGCTCAGTGAGACTGCTGTGTGGTGCTATGTTTTCCCTCTCCAGATGTAAGGTTGTGTTTGAAAAAAAAATTTTATCCTTCATTTACCTGTCTGTTAAATCTGCAATTATAAAGTTTATTTTGTGGCGTAACATTGTTGTTTATGAACATTTGAATTAAACACTCTTAGATTTTGCTTTTTTTTTTGTGATTCTTCGTGTTCTCGGTTTTCGGGATCCGGTCTCGCGTTTCTGTACTTCGGTATTCGTGTCTTGGAATGTGTTGCGAACAGGTTTTTTTGAGAGCTGTGGTGTGGGATGCAGTTTCTCTTCGCGTTGACTTTTCTCTGAGCCTGTGGACATTCTGAGTCATTGCCAGTTTGGTAAAGATTTTATTTGTATTTCATATTCTTTATTATGGGCTTTATTCATGTTTGTTAGATGAATGTAGCGCAGTGACACTGGTATGGGCCTTTGTCGTTACATTTCACGTCATTGAATCCCTGATGGCAACCGAACCTCAACTTGTAATGTTTAATATTTTTCCTTTCCAATCAAATTAATTTTTTGGAATTTTATTTAGGTCGTGTTGATTGTCTTTAAATTCCGGTGACCTTGTTTTGTTGTAATTTGTGTCAGTTTCAGTGTATAACTAGATGCTAGCTTAGCTAGTGGAGGTCAGGACTTTACTTAGCTTCATGCCTAGTACCAGTTTTTGGGGTTTTGTCCTTTCTTTTGGTCATTCCCGTTTTTGGGGTCGTGGAAAGTTTCTTAACACCCCGTTTATTTGTTTGTTGCCGAGTGTTGTCTTAGAATTTGTTTTGACTAGTGTTTTCATATCCTTTGTGGTTTTTTTTGCCTGGTCGTCCTGGGTACTTGTACCTCCACTATTGTTCTGTCATTGCCTACAGCTCTTGCAAACTACCTTTGTTTCGGCTGAAGTCTTGGTATTTTAACTTCTTTTCCTGTTGTTCTCCGTTAAATTTGCATGCTAAATTTGTTTTGGTTGAAGTGTTTTTATCTTAACTTCTTATCTACTGTGTGCTTTATAACATTTGTTTTTCCACGTCTGTGTTTATTTTGAGGGCAGGAGTGATTGCCATTTAAAAATATTTCACGAATATTTTTACTGTTGTGTCACTGCTAGTGAACTATTTTTAAACAGTTGTGAAACCTCATCTCAGTATTTTAATTCAGTAAAATCGATTGAGAGTAATATTTATATGTCTAATTACCATTGATATTTAATTAATGCTTCTATTTTCTGTGAAAACTATGTTTTTAATCTTGGTAGAAGCCTGCAGACCGGTGTTTCTTGCGATTGTTTCTCTACAGACCTGAGATGCGATGCTGTGTTGCAGATTCTTTCAGTTGCCGTCTGTAGCTACCCCTTCCACTCTATTTCCTGCCGCTGCTGTACTTGCAATTTTCTCGGCGTATCCCTGCCGATTGGCACGTGGTTTATAAAAAAAAAAGGCATTTGTTAACATGATTTTTGCCACCCACGCTGTGCACTTCAGCACAATTCGCCTCTTGTGGACAGCCCACGACATCTATCGGCGATTGCGTAACTTTCTGTTTGTCTTTTTTTTCTTACTTCTGTGTCCTTCACGTAGCCCTTTTTTTTTTTTTTTGTAACACTTTTGTCCTTGGTGTGCTGCCAGCATGGCGCGTGAGCGTTATGTGGTGGCCGTGATGGTGTTATTCAGCACTTAAGTGCACTTTTTGTGTTTTTATCACTACCGATCACGTAGAGTGCAGTCGCCAGGACGTGGTTTGTTGTTGAGTTACTTTATATTATCAGTTTTTCTTCGTTCAAGATGTAGTTAGATATTTCCTATTTACCCTCTCTGGTGAGTTCTGTTTCAATTTTATAGTTAGTTTCTTCTTGTGCACCAGAGTAATCTTTCACTCAAAAATAATTAAGTTGAAAATTATTTTTGTTTTAGTAGGATGTACGTTCTGCACGTTCTACACGTCTCGGATAATGTTTTCTGCACGTTGCTGCTAAATTTTTCTGCACGTGTTGAGCTTAACCTCTTCCACATGTTATGCACTGAAGCTCTCCATTCTCCGGCATAAGTCGTTGCTGCGTGCATTGCCTGCCCCGTCCTTGCTGGGAAGGCATCTAGTCAAGATTAGTTTTGAAATAATTTCATTCCCGTTCCTGTCGCCTCTTTACGATGCCAGCAATCAGCTGAGTCACATCGGATATTTTGATAATTCTTTACTACATATCAGTATATTTTTTTAGTAAAACGGAGCTTCTATATGAAACTTAACCTAACTTTATAATGCATCTTGATGAGATCACATTCTTTGTTTTTATACACTGTAGAGCCAAAAAAACTGGTATAGGCGTGCGTATGCAAATAACAGAGGTATGGAACCAATCAGAGTAACGCGATGCGGTCGGCAGCTAGATCGGTTACTGCTGCTACAATGGCCGGTTATCAAGATTTAAGTGAGTTTGAATGTGCTGATATAGTTGGCGCACGAGAGATGGGACATAGCATCTCCGAGGTAGCGATAACATTTGGATGTTCGTGTACGACCATTTCACGAGTGTACCGTGAATATCGGGAATCCGGTAAAACATCACATCTTCGACATCGCTGCGGCCGGAAAAAGATCGTGAAAGAACGGGACAAACAACGACTGACGAGAATCATTGAACGTGACAGACGTGTAACCCTTTCTCAAATTGGTGCAGATTAGATTTGTGGACTTCCCTGCAGGATTCATGATGTGAATTGCCTCCTGTATACCTTCAGACATTGAGTCCATGCCATGTCGTCTTACGGCACTTCAGCGTGCTCGATATTAGGCAGGTGTACCAGTTTTTTTGGCTCTTCAGTGTACTAACATTTAGATGTTGGCGACGTATCCCATAAGCATTTAATAATTTTGTTTTCAATATTTTAAAGTTTTCATGAATAACGTAAATAATTGTTGTCCCTGGATATTATTTGTTTTCGATCCAGTTTGCCATCAATTTTAAGAATTTTGTGTCACATCAATTATTACAATTATGTAATTATTTTAGTGTCCATGCTACATTTCTCTCATATCATTATCGAATTGTTTTCTTGTTTCTATTTTTAAAGAACAAAGCATTTATTAAATTTAAAAGAAAAGAGTAACACACAACCACAATACCGTACTTTTATTTATTTATTACTAAATTAGTTTCCCTCTGGGCTTACTCATTTTATGGATTATACAAGTACGTCTTGTACAATATATATGTTTTTTTTGTGCCATGTACGATCACCCAGCATGATTCATTTTTTTTATTTAGCTTTTATTTCTTTTGTTATTCTTGTTGTGTAGTCCTTTGGTAATTTTTAATATTATAATTTTTTTGCGCCACGTTTTATTTTATTCCTTGCAGCTTTCTTCGTTTGTTGTTGCTATCAAGGACTGACTGATTTTTTATAATAATGAAGTTAATATTTTTCTTGTTTATGGTCGTACATAGGCACATTATACGTAAGACCGTGATGTATAGCTTACATGTTAGTGTACTCGCGAATTATTTACGTCTCTGCTATTGGCTCAGACGTTTTGTGATGGGAGGCCACGGTGGCGCAGCGGCTAGAGCGTTCGCCTCCCACCGAGGCTAACCGGGTTCGATTCCCGGCGGGATCGCTCCCGAATTTTCGCACGTGGGAATCGTGCTGTATCATTAGGGCCAGTGACTTTTCGCGTAAAAATCGGAGCACACAGTAAACTTCAATACTATATAAACACCTCAGCGTTGTTATACCTCTATTGGCTGCTGGTGCCGTGTTCGTCTTTGATCAAGACACTCAGTAGTACTAAGTAACTCCAACACTGAACCTTCTTGATTCGTGCGTTGATAAAAGCCCTCCCAAAACGTCTCCGCCATCAGGCGTTTTTTGTGAACTTCGGAAGAAGCTCAGTTCAAGTATACCACTTCCAGCTTTTGCAGTCATTCTCTTTAAAAAGTGAAAGAGAAACTTTAAGATGTTCTCAGCAAAAGGTACTTAACAAAATTTCTGGGGACGCAACACCTAGGTGGTTACAAATAAAACTCAAGATAGCCAATCCCTTAAATACTTTTTCTGCAACCACCAACTTGACTTCTCTTATTTCTACCAAGCAGGAACCTGGCAATTGTCGCGAATTCGTTTGAGGAAAAGCTACGTTTCAGAGACGCGTACGCACCGGGTACTTTTGCAATTTGATCACAGTATGTTAGACACGACCTATCAGAATCTGAGCCAATATAAAAATTAGCTAAAGAAAACAAGCAACAAATCCCGACATACCTTCTTTAGTATGTAACTGGCCACAAACTGGAACTAATGACAGAGGCTCTGTTAGAAAGGAGACTGTATCACAGAGTAATTAAGCGTACAGTGGCACATGCCTCTATACGCCAATCAGCGCCTGGTAACCTACTTGCAAGCCGGCAACCCAGCCAGTAGGGAAAACTTCGTAGCATGCATTAGCCAGTCTGACGAAAGGCCGGTTCCAGAGCCTTCTATAGTCAAACAAAACGAATTTTTGAACATCAAATTAACAGCCATTTATTTATGAGAACATATCTGGAATGAATATGGTTCAGACCCCGTTATCAGAAGATCTTATCTCTAGTTATTCTATGCATAAAAGGACGGATTTATACCAATATTTTAATATTTTCGTTTATCGATAATATTCTAGTGATGAATTTTCAAAACGCTAGCCGAACCAATAAAACAATTTCTCACAACACGGCATTGACTATGAGACTTGAAGTACCGCTTGCAGAACATGGAGGACTATAAAAAACGGAACACGTTTGTGTTAAAACTATTTAATGTCCGTGTAAATAGTTATTCTGTGCGAACAGTTCTGTCCCTGGCATAACCGAATAGTTCGCAATGTCCAAGAAGCGTAGTGTGGATAACCGGCGATAGATATCAAACCGTTTCGCTTACAATAATAGTGTACCTTTATGTAATTTAACCTGAATTCAGTAGACCTTTTTAGTATCGACTTAAGCAAAATGTTGTTTCACGTAAAGTAAATTTACCTACATTATTTGGCTTCAAAGCACCTTCGACTTTAAATTGGAGATAAGTTCAAGCTCAAACAAGAGACAATACGTCAATATCTAGCCATTCGTAGAGATGAATTCATCCAGTTGTTTTCAGGAACACATCGCACCTGTTACTGCTCCATATAAAGCCCATTACACGTATCTGTTACCAATTACCTGGTACTATAAATTTGCTCTTAGTCGCGTATGGCGTTTTTCATCTTCTCTAATTCATGCTCGCCTGATAGTTGAGTTCCTAGTACCGGCATACTAACTACAGTGAATGATTAAGAATTTTTTTTAATTAGGTGCATTATATTTAGACATATAGCTTAAGCATAAAATTCTTTGTCAAACGAAAAGCTTATATTTTTGAGCAGTTGTTATGTATACAGTGTATTGTTAGTGGTACAAACGACAGAAAAAAACGTTGTGCAAATCTCTTTTCAGTAATTCGAATAGGTCTAGCCATTTAATGAATTCTCTCTTCTATACAAAAAAAACAGATTTTAATGAAATATTATATTTCTTTAGGGATTTGAAGTGTTGAAGAACTATACTTATTCAAGAACATGTATTTTAAACGATAAGTGTTACAGTTATAGTAACAGGCGTATTTATATACAAGTTACGCTCATTTATTGCATGCACGTTGCGTCATGTGACTAAAACAACGTGCATAAAAAAAATTACTTTAAAAGTTGATATTGAGTTGGAATTACGGATACTACAAAAATTATTTGAATACATTTCAGAACTGTTATCGAGATCAAGTGACAGTATCTGAGACTGGCCTGTTTGTATGCTAGATTTCGAAATGTAGGACAGGTAGTGAACGTTGGCGCACGAGTGTCTTGTACTACGCATACAATTGTTCGCATCTGATATTTCATGTTCCCAGTGGTACAAGTACTAGTAAGTGGTATTCTCAAACGCGAGTAACGAATATTGTATGTTGCATCCCAGCATCTCCTACAGATAATGAACATGATAAATGCCTCTTCTAGTCGCCATTTTATGGTAAGATGTAAGCAGTTATAATGGCGAGGGTATCTGGCCGTCTTCGCGTGCATTAACATTTTAGAAATTTTATCGGCGACCATCGCGGCTGATGGATCGTGTTTCATTCATACATTTTTAAACTTTTTTAAACCTAACAAAAAAAAGGGAATATTGCAATTACAGCATGCAAAGAAAAACTAGGTAGGACCTATTAGCGTACTGCTAAGGTTAAATTTATACATTCCCGAAAATTATAAAATTTACTTCGCGCTGCCAATGTGAAGCAAGGTGAGTATGGACTAGTGCCGGAATGCAAGGGCGGGGGAAACGGGAGATCCCAAAAAAAAAACCCCGCCAACCAGCGACAACATCCGGCACAATTCCCATGAGCGAAAATCAGAAAATCCGGGAGCGATCCTGCCAGTGTGGTCTTAGTGGGAGGCGAGCACTCTAGCCGCTGCGTCNTGCGAAAATCAGAAAATCCGGGAGCGATCCTGCCAGTGTGGTCTTAGTGGGAGGCGAGCACTCTAGCCGCTGCGTCACTGCGGCCCCTTTTGTGTTTTCGTGGATCTAGGAATTTATTATTATTAAACACGTTTTATGGCGCTTCCATTAATTAAACTCGCTGAATTTGATTAATATTGTGAATAAATACAATTTTATCATTATTTACGTACTTGTCAAAAATATATTAAAAACCGGCTTTACATGTAAAACGGAGGTCAGTGAAGAATGTGAAGTAAAATTTTTAAAGATTATTTTTATTATACTTTTATATTATTTTTTGTTGCAAAAAATATGTTGAATTTAAGATAGTAACCGTAGCACAGTAACAGCACAAGGGATAAGTGGCATTTTTAGAAAATGTTGAGAATGTTGGATAGTATATATTAATAAACCTACAATGTTTTGGAAATTGCTAANAGTGGCATTTTTAGAAAATGTTGAGAATGTTGGATAGTATATATTAATAAACCTACAATGTTTTGGAAATTGCTAAGCTTAGGCCAGGTGTCATGGACAATATCAGGCCCAAGGATCATAGTTTTTCTTATTGGTGGCGTCCATCTGACTGTTCCTTGGAACAGAATGTGAATAACCCTACTANGCCAAGGATCATAGTTTTTCTTATTGGTGGCGTCCATCTGACTGTTCCTTGGAACAGAATGTGAATAACCCTACTATTACACGTAGTCTTATTGTCACATAAATTTTGGCAGAAACCACCATGGAAACGATTGTTCTATTCCTTGATATACGTTCATGATGCATGTTAATGTGTATGCCTGTGTGGCCCCTACTTTTCATACGTTGTCCCATTGCCAGCTCGGGTTCATGGAATCCCATTCGGAGCCATAGACGTGCTCAAACATTTCGAGAAACCCCTGCGCGTGGTAGCGTTTGAGAATTACTTTTGTATTTACTTCTCACATTTTATCCACTCTGCATTATTGATCACTGGTTGTAACAAAGTTACAAGTAGAATAATTTGTTGAAAAGAAATAATTCTCACATATTTTTAGCAAGGACGTGGANTGGTTGTAACAAAGTTACAAGTAGAATAATTTGTTGAAAAGAAATAATTCTCACATATTTTTAGCAAGGACGTGGAGAACATGTATTATTTGTTACTCAATCACCCACTGAGCGTAGGGGTGATGAGGCATTCGACGTGCATTACGTCGTCGCCCTTAGCGCTTGGGCCCGGTCCTCGAACTCACAGATATTTCCAGGGGAAAATGACAAAAAACGGATATGGATATTGTAAATATTTCTTATGACGGCGGAGGCAAGAGACAACTGGAAGGAGTGACGGTTGAGTCCTGGCGGGAGACGACGATGAAGACGGCTCGGCCGAGGAAGCGGAGAACAGGCAGATGGCCGCCCGAGATAGCAAGACACCCACGGGTCCAAACCCTGCCTCCCTCTCTCCTGCTCATGAAGGGAACACCAACACTG